>VYXF01012386.1:74833-90643 GCA_013397295.1 Polioptila caerulea | reverse complement strand
GGGGTGGGGAATAATTACTTTCCTGAAGAGAAAGTTGTAATTTTAGCATTAAAAATCAGAACAAAGCTGGTTCTTGGCTGGGGTTTGTGCAGATACTGTTATGATCAAAGCTGCATTTTCATATAGAGGCCGTCCAAAGCCCCAGCAAAATGACTGCACTCCTGTGTAAGCCCCAACATTTCTGAAAACCAGACTAATACCAGCTGGGCCATTTGATTTTCTTACAGCTCTTTAGAATGTAAACTTTCTTTATTTACAGGCTTAGAAGGGTTATTATGAAAAGACAGTGAAATAAAAATGCCCAAAGGCTTTAGATCATGCTTTTAAAAATGGCTTTCTTGCCTACTGTACTTCTAATTATGACAAAATACCAGCACCAGTAATCAATACATGCAACCTGAAGAAAAAACCCTAATTTTTCAGGGAAGGGATTTTAATACAAAGAAAAGGTCATTCTAATCAAAACCAGATTAATAAATTAGTCATCCCTTTAATTTTGATATGAAAATTTAACAGGTGTTGCAGCTGTTAGCAATCTTTTCTTTTAAAAAATGCCTTAACAATAATAGTAGAAGAATGCAGATTTTAGCAGGCAGTGAATGACAATTTGTGTCCTCAAAATGAAGGCTGAAAACACACAGAAAAGAATCAAAGCTCAGCAGTATCCTGCTTTTTATTTGGATTCTTTCCTTGAGAATGTGAGACACAGCTGTTGATTATAATAATTTTTTCTGCATCCTGAATTTGTGAGGTTTTTGAAATATTTTTTCATGACTCTGTCCCCACCACCTTAAAACTGGGCTTTCCAGCTCAGTAACCACAAGTGAGTAAGTGATGCAAACAGAGAAGCTGTGATGTTGGTCTTCACTTTGGGTTTTCAAAATAATTCTGTTCAATCTTTTCAAGAAAGTTGTTGAAGTATTGATTTTTCTTTTCTTTATTAAAAGAAAACCTTTCTTTGGCCAACTCAATCCAGCATCTATCTGCATGGAAACACAAACCTACAGCAGCAGCTGAAACGGAGAGCAAGCCCAGCATCTCATCCCACAACCAGGGCTGCTCCCCAAAAACAGCTCCAGCTAACCAAGCAGCTCCAGGTGACCCCAGAAAGGCCTCTGGGTGACCTTTCTGACAGTGAAGGAAGGTGGAATTTCCACCTGGAGCAAGGCAGGCAGAGCCCTGTGCCACAGCATGGCACGGCTGGGTTCCGTGTTTTCCCTGGCTGCCTTCCTCTCGGAATTCTCGAGCACTAACTGTGGGAGACCCACCTTTAAAGATCATGTTGGTGGTATGTATACATTCTCTACATAGAGACTGCTTCCTTTCTGGAAATACCTTGCCAAGGGAGGTGTATCTGGAATTACTGCTGAGAGAAACAGCTCCTGAAAAAGTGCTAGGAAGAAGCAAAAGTTTTCACTCCTTTCTCTTTCTGGGCTCAGTGTTTGACTTCTGCTTTAAAAGGCAATTCAGCCTCTGCACATACAGTTTTTAATCTTCACCTTGCACACTTAATTTTAAAGGCAATGAGAATAGAACAATTCCACAGAAATTCACTGACCTTTTAAAAAGCTTTTCTACACCATTTTCTCTCATGAATTGGTAAGATATTTACTAGCATGAAGCTTTTACATTTGCCATTAACAATACCTTTTCCCCCTCCCTACCTGATTCTAATAATAGTATTCTTTATTCCATATAAATAATTGTTAAATAAAGTGTTTTAAAATAGCTTTTAAAAGTAATAGTCACAAAGAGAAGTAGTAGACAAAACAGTTCAACAGTAAAGTAAAAACACAAATTCTTGATATTTAAATGTCTTCTTGCTTGCATAATCTCAGAACTCCCTGGCACCAGTATTAGTTGCTTCAGTCTTTATTTTGGGCAGCTGTAATCAGAAAAACAAGCAGTAATGTTCTTGAAGGAAAACATAAATAACACTTCTGTCCAACAAAAATGACATTTTGTTCCTCAATTCAAAGATTTTCTAATATTGAGAAGGTTCTGTTGCAGGTTTTTTTATTATTTTGATTACAGTAATATTTATTATGATTTATTATTGTGTTATGGTTTGGGTTCCTATCTCCAACTATATAATGACAAAATTTTATACTTTCAAGTCTTGTTCCCTCTCCCAAAGTGACACAAGATTTTATGTAGATACACATTTGTACTTCTAATTTTGCCTTTTAGTGTTCCAACACTAGGTTGAGTTTGGGGGAAGAATTTTTTAACAGAGGATCATGGCATACATGTTGGCATTTATTAATGTCAGAGGAAAGCTGACAACTTTTCTGCAGCCCTCGCACACGTTAACGAGCATCCCACCAGCTCTGCTGTGGGCACAGGAGCACCAGAAGGCAAAGCCACGCTCTTGTACTTATTTTTTTATTTTTTTTCCAGCCAGAGGGGAGTAGCTCTTAATCTACTGCTGAAGGTATTGACTTTACACGAGCAGGAAGGTGACACCAGTATCATCCGTGGGCAGGATCAATGGGAAGGTGAAGAAGTCAAACAATCCCACCTAAATACAAGGGAGCCACATTAATGCCACTGTAAAATCAGATAGCATGGATCTGACTGAACAGCACAGGGGAGAAAACGTGATGTGCTGGGCTAGCACTTAACTTCACTAACCAATTTAAACCCGTGCTCTCTAGATTTGATTATCCACACAACTACCTGGAAGCACAACGCCACTACAGAAAAAGGCAAGATCTCTCCAGTGCTATGTAATTAAAAGCAAACATTGATCATTTGACTGTAGAATGCAGAACCTCTGTGAAATAGAACTTCATTGAACAATAAATTCAACTGCAAATTTACAAATTATTTTAAGATTAAAGCATGTTGCATTACACACACACAGATACATACTCTGACCGCTAGCAGAAAGGATTCATTACAAAAGCAGTCATGCTTCAGTGACAGCAATTATCATCTCATACTTGTTAAATGCCACACAAAATGAGACTTGCTTCAGCCCACCTGACCTGAATCAAACTAAAGATGCACTGCAAAAGCTACACTTATGCAATAGCTGACTACACCAGTTGATTACTGTGCGGTCTTTTCATGGCTTTTAGTATGAAAACAGCAGAGCAAATACAAATAACAACTTTAATTTCATCTTTGTTTTAAAAAGAAATCATTCATCACGGAAAATCAATTTTACAGATTTCATTTCAGCAGATGTAGCTTAACATCATTTTAAAGACTGCACTTCAGATTGGGCTTACTCCACGTTTATAATACTGAATTACATATATTAGCAACAGTTGATTACAGGTGATGTATTCAGGATGAACTGATTTCCTTATTTAAAATATGTAAATGCAAACTGTAAGAGTACCTAGAAAAATGGTTTGAACCTGCAAAAAATCATGTTATACTTGGTGTAACAGCAATCAAGCCTCCTGTGTTCCTGCTGCAGCAATGGCTCCCAACAGATCCCTGCCATTTGATTCAGCTATTTGAGTTACAGGTGGCAAAAAGCCTTTTCCTACTGCTCTGCAGGAGGCTCAGAGGATTGCCATGCTTGGGACATCAGTTACTTTTTCTGTCAGGCTTCTAAAAGAGCCCCAAGCACGCTGCAGCTCTTACAGAATGACAACAGAAAACAAGTGTGAATGAAAGGCTGAGGAGCTGCCAAAACCTACCTGGAAAACTGCATTTACCTTTCCACTAATTAAAGCACAAAAAGGAGCTGCCTTCCCAGAGCCTGTACAGGGGTGGGCTCTCAGGCAGCTTTTCTGAAACACAAACCAGCCAATTGAAGAAGGTCTCCTGGCAATCTCCCTTCACTCATTTCACACATGTTTCTAAAGCCCATTGAAGCTGATTTTCCTTTGCCATTTATATCCCGGTATCAGGGGAGAGCTAAGGGCTGTTCTCTCAGCCGCCTCTGATTCCAATTGTTTGGCAGAGCACAGATTCAGACCATTTCTAATAGCCAAAAAAAAGCTTCTCAATAAAAGAGAATAGACTGAGTTAGGGAAGTGCTGATGAACTACAGATACTTTCTTTAGCATATAAATCACAGATATGATCGGGACTGATAAAATCAGTAATACATCAAAGCAAAAAAATCCCTCTAAACTCTCCATCAACAGGATGTGTTGAATTACCAAACTTACAAGGTTTGCATTTTCTCCTCAGCTCTGTATGTTTGAAATTCTATTTAGGAGTTTGCATAGCTTTTATGTTGGGAAGCAATTTTCTTCTAAATTATAGAATCTAACCTGTTAGAACCAGATCTCTCAGGGAAAGTTGAGACCTTAAAGTTAGTTAGTGAAGATGGGAAAGCTCAGTCTCAGGGAACTACACAATTTTTTGTTCATTTCTTTGTCTAGATTTGAAGGAAGTATATGGAGCAAAACATTTGTTTTCTGTCAGACTGCCCAGCCCTAACACAGCCTTTTGGTCAATAATAGTCTCCTGGAATATGATGCTCACAAAAACAGTAAGCAAGACAAGATTTAAGTGAGTTTAGCTTTCTGAGGGCAACCTTAAAACTCAATCTGCAGCCCCTTTTATTGTTTAAAATGTGATGTTACATGTTTGGGGCCAGAGCTGCAGTTTTGGGAGCTTTAACGTTATATACAAATGTAGCACCAGGCTGCAGTCAGACTAAAGTTGTAACACCTGATATTGTTCAGCAGATTTCTGTGTGTACAGCTCCCACAGGATCATGGAACTCGCTCAACAGTCTATTTTAAATGATGTAACTCTCCTGAAATGCTGATATTTTTCTGAAATATTTCTGGAAAGGTATTTTGTGTTTCCATAGATGTATTGAATGCTTGCATTACTGCATCACCAACATTTCTTTCAAAAAACTTGTTAAAATAACTCTATTGTAAACCAGTGAATTCAGTCAAAAACGGCAGGGCTCTGCAACCCATGCCTCCCTGGTCTGGAAGTTGAGAGCAGTGATCAGCTGGCTGGAAACTTAACTCCTCACCAATTTTGTCCCCCTCTATTCCCCCGACACCACACGTGTCTTTTACACCTGCAAGGAAACCAGGAGATTTGATATTAAACTACAATACAGCTAGAAATTGGTGCAGCAAGCAATTTAGATCTGATCATGCTGATGTCCCACTCCATTTGATGTGTCTGACCTCAGCAAGGAACAAGCTGACAGGCCCCTGTCTTTAACCATGGCAGTGATGAAATAAGGAGGATCTGCCTGCTCCAAAATGTGTCGGGGTCAAGTGCAGTGGAAGAAACTGATGCACATAATCAGCTTGGGCTATTTGCTTCAGACAGCCACTCTCACTCTTCAGAAACTACTGCTCACCCTGGACATTTATTCAGCATTTGTATTTCTAACCAAAGCTCGAGAGAGGCTGAGCAAGCATCTTGAAAGCTCAATATAAAGGAATAGTTTACTATTAAGAACCTTTGTTACTGCAAAACGTTTGAGATGCTTCATGACAATCAAATTACAGCTGATGGAGCCAAACTTGAGAAGATAAAATTAACTGGCAAAAGGAAATGGAAAATTTGTTGTCCTTTTTCCTTATCCCTTATCCAAACACTTCTAAGAAGCACCACCATGAGGTAAAGGAAGAAAATACTGCAGGACATGCTACATTCAATTCCATCTGCCTGAGAATCAGAATGGCACTGCAAGTCACAACAGGCCTCAACCTATACCAGGATTCCTACAAAGGAGCCTTCAAAAGGCACTGAGGAATCCAGAGTGCCCTCAGGCACCCACCTACCAACACACCAGCCACTCTTCTCTGAGCCATCAGCTTGGAAGTGAATGTGAACCTTTTCTCAAGAAATTGATAAATTCATCTAACCAAACAGGCCATACCAATCAAGTTCTCTTTTATTGCCACTGCAGCACTGCCTATTGTTTTCCAAGCAGCTTCCACAGCCCCCTCAGTTCAGCCATGCCCTTTTACTCTGCCTTTATTTCACAGGAACAGAAAGATAACACTGCTGGCTTTAACAGTCTATGTGATTTTCTAGGTACAATCTGAACAACTAACATAAATGAAGATTGAAACTAATGAAAACAACATAAACATGGCACAGTTTAGAATGAGAAAATGGTTTGGGTTGGAAGGGACCTTAAGATCATCGTTTCAAACCCCTGCCATCAGCAATGACACCTCTTCCACCAGACCAGTTTTTGAAAACCTGGAATTTCTTTTTCCTTCCTTCCAAAGAAGATGGGCGAGTTTTTTTCTCAGTTATTTTCTTCAGTATAATTATAATCTTCACATGATTTTTGTATTAGAATGAAGCTTCGTATCAGCTGAGAGATAAAGGGACAGTTTTATCTCTGACAGCTACTCACAGAAGCTGCAAATCAGCTTTCTTAAATGGATGTCATATGGCAAATGCTAAAATTCATTGTGGGCTGACTTTGTCTGAGATTTTATGAGAAAAGTCTGCTACTTCAGTCACTTCCTTAATGACAATATTTTACATCTATATTGGTGTAACAATGGAATGCCAGTAAGGTCCATCTGCTGGGAACAGGACTGTGCAAACACCTAGAAAAGGACACTTTGGCTTCGAGAGGGAGATGCCAAGAAACCACAGAATTGCCAGGGGAAAAAAAAAGTTTATGTTCACATTACAAATATCTTAATAGCTTCAAATAAGGACATGAGTTTTCTGAACATGTGCTTGAATTAATTGTGGCGGCGTATCACAGTAGGGAGAGTATCTAGAATAATTTGTTTGGATGAGTGGGTATATTAATAACTTTTATACATATGTGCTAAGGAGTTCTAAATAGAGACAAGCCAGAATTAAATAATAAATTCATACGAGGGCGAAAATCTTCTACACAAAAAGGAATATGTGTTAGTACATCAAATTTCCTTGTAGGAAATGTAGAACTAGTAATTACAACAACTCTACTAGAGAGTCTTACAGGAAAAATAAAGGCCTGTAGTGAAAAGAATAGTATCTCAATTAAAAGAAAAAATAAGATAACAAGGGACAGAAGGAAGGAAGTAGATATTTCACACTCTGTAGGATCCCTAATTGTATTATCCTGGCAAGTAGGGAGACCTGAAGCAATGGTGGTGATACCACGTTCTTCCAAGCTGGCCAGTGTGCCTGAATTTCCCAATGCACGTGTACCCCTAATGACATTGGTAATAGCTGGGCTAATTAATGCAGTATCAGCATCCACTCCTCAAACAAACCCTTCACAAATCTACAGATGTATCCACAACACCACTGCCAGCAACTCCCATGGCCAGATGGATGGAGGGAGCACATGCAGACACTTTCAACAGATTCTCTTCAACAAATTATCCTGAGAAGAGGACATGATGCACATGTTCTTCAACTCAGGTCTTCCACCATGCTCGTCTTAATGGATCATATTGTGACATAGCAAGAATCGCCAGGAGGAAGGAAAAAAAAAATAAAAATAGTGAATGCTAACCTCCAGTTACATTTCTCAATCCTCTAATCTCCATAAAATTAGATTTGAGAGAAAGGAGATCAAGTTTGGGGGTTTTTTCTCAGATTTTTTTATACAGAGGAGAATTTGCCATGGACGACGGCCAGAGACTGCAGAAATAAGCTCAATAAATTATTTCAGTGTTTGCAGCTAAATTTCCTGCATCTTTTTTTAATCTAGAAACATAATAGGTAAGCAAGAAAAACTGACTGCCCTCCAGTTCTTAACCAAAACTGAATCTAAATGGCACCTTGAAAATGTAGTGATTGTGCAAGTTGATTGAATGCAATGGCATCAGGTACTGTGTGGTGAAGTTACCACATCCCAACTGAGCCTTGGTGGGTTCTGCATCATCAGCCTGATGTTATGCTGCTGTAGGACAAAGAAACTAAATCCCAGTTCTAAAGAAATTGAGACAAACAATAAAAAGAAATAAAGTAAATACACTTCATGGTATTTGGAGAAATTACATTTCTTTCCTCATTCTTCACTTTTATGGAGATAACACACCATTCTGAGTAAATGTGCTCTTCAAAACTAATTGGTGAAGGTCTGGGTTTTTGTCTTTTTCTTCCACTCCCCCAAATTTACATTTTCATTTCCTGCTTTATGTAGTTACTTGCAGCAATGTA
Source organism: Polioptila caerulea (assembly GCA_013397295.1). Classification (NCBI taxonomy): domain Eukaryota; kingdom Metazoa; phylum Chordata; class Aves; order Passeriformes; family Certhiidae; genus Polioptila; species Polioptila caerulea. The sequence goes on along the minus strand of VYXF01012386.1, from coordinate 82,573 downwards.
GTAATTTACTGTTTTATCCTAGAATCACATTTCAGCCTTTTCACAGCCAAGTCTCTAGTAGTATGATAATCAAGAATCAAGTTGCTCCTTCTATACAAAAGTAAACCTGAAATAAGTTCAGCTGAGTTTCTCCAGCTTTACTTCCATGGGAAATTAGACTTTGACACCTGACCCTAAGTATTCCAGACAGTAGTTTTGGCAATATCAGCTCATTTTAATCTGATTTCCCAAGAGAGGAGCAGCGTCAATAACACGATGAGAGCTACCAAGTCATGTCAATATGCATTGTGCTGCATTGTTGGAAGATCTCAATAAAACCATTGCTAAGATACATAGATAGTGAGGCAGCTGCATTTCTAATAAAATATTTTATATTCAAAGACTGAAGTCTTATTGAACAACAAATGCATAATTTACTCCACAGGAAAAATGGCCTTTTAGGGTACCTTGAAAACACACCGTTCTCTCCACTCCCACCTCCCTTTCTTTCACTCACTGCAAAATACTGAGCAATTAAGCAGGTTGCTATATTTGGTGTGCCCAAACTTCACAGGTTGATAGCATAATGATTTTAATAGCCACTTTAAATGTAACATAGTGACAAGTTGACACCCGAGGTTTGCATCCTGCAATTTGATTTTTCCAGAATTCTGTTATGCCTCAGGAATAGCAATATGATTAGGAATAATTTCTTGTTACTGCTTCTTACTTTTAACTTTTCCCCCTTCTTTTTTCTCCCATTGTAAACATTGAAAATGCACTAAGTACAGGCTCCCTGGTAGGTAGCAAAAGTAGACTTTTCCACAAAGGCTCCTGGTTCTACCTTTATCAAAAGGAATGAACTAGCATTACCAAAAGCATTCAAATCAAAGGCATTTACACCCTTTGTGAAAATATGAGCATTAATACATGTTCATACCATCAGTATTGTAGTATTTCAGCACTATGTAATACCAATAAGCATTTCAAAAAGCACTTGCAGAGCATCAGAGTTTGCCTCCATTGACAACAGCCAAGACCCACAGCACAGAAAGAATCACCACGACCCTTTGCCCTCACAAGAACATGAAGCAAAATATTCTTGAGTGCTATAGCCAGTGTGAAAGCTTCAGCATTCAGCAGCCCAGAGAGAGAAGCTGGACTCACTCACTCCCTCACATGGCCTCGTTTCTTGGTCAGGAAAAAGGCAACATGAGAGGAGAGATGGGAAATGGTGCTTATCTGTCTGGGATGCTTGGGAGAAACACCAATCTCATGTCAGATGCCGTGTATTGCCACAGCTCTCAGAGGCACCTCTGAGGTATTGTTTTTCATTTTGGTATTTTATGCAGCACTCTTCCCAGGTTTGAGGCATTTTGATCCATCCTTGTGTTGTGACACTGGCTCTCCAAGTTCTGTATGTGGACTGAAATAACTTTAACTGGAACTGCAGTATACAGAGGGATGGTGTTTAGCATATTTCCATGATCTGCAGCAAAGTTTACGAAGTGTTTCACTCCTGTCTTTTAGATGAAAATGGGTGTAATAAATTCCACATTTTAGGAAGGCACATGGAAACCACAGAGTCACTAAAAAAGAGCACATATCCATCTTTCACATAGTCCTGCCTCTGTACAATATTTTAATAGTTCTTAAAGCCCACACTCTTTATGTTGTCAGTGTGAACATGTGCAATTTCGTTTGCTTGAGCCAAGTCAAAGGAAGTGCTTTGGAGTCACTGAGCACCATTTCATGATATGTCTGGTTTGCTATGATTATATATAATACATTTATGATGAAGAATACTCATCTACTCATCTATTTTTCAAGGCAGGTAAATCTTCATTGAATTTACAATGTCAGATTTCCTTACATACAAGATCACTATAATTTCAAGACTGCATCATAAATAATGTAGCAAATTCAGAAGGAATACAAATGATGCACATAGAAAATATTTTTCCATCACCCTTATTTCATCATCCTTAAAGAACTTTAAAATGTAGCTGAGCAATTCTCAGTAATGTACAAGAAGCAGCTTATGGAAAACATTTTAAGGTCTTTAACTACAGAATATCTATGTCTGCTTTTCTGCATTCGATCTTGAACTAATTACACCTCTGCTTATGCCACAAGTTTTCTGGACGACGCAGAAAAGTCATAAAAAGTACTTAGAAAGTACTTTAATGCCATTTTCATGTTCTAATGCTGATTAACCAAGGCTGTTTTATATGCAGCATACACTCCGAGAACTCAGTAAAACTCATATTCATTCAAAGTACATTGGACAAACAGCAGTCTACAAAAACTAGCATTTGCTAGTTGCATGTGATGAAACAGCCCTCCAGTTTAAACAGTCTGCTTTCTCATTCATGTTTTACATTTTCAAACACCCTTCTTGGCATTTTAGTGCTGTATCAGAAATAATAAGGCGCAAAACTTATGGTCAGGCATTAATCATTGCCTTTAAACTGTGTGCAATAAACAGCTTTCCTCTCTGCCTTAAAGGAAAATTCACTGGTTTTTTTAAAGACATAATGGGATTCAGTTGCCTTAGCAAGCCCAGAGATGAGGCAGTATTTTTGATTCTCTAGAGTGTCTGTAACTTGACAGGACCTACAGAACACCCACACGTTTCTGGAGCAGTAGCTGCTGGCCAGACAAAATATTTTAGAGCACTGAATACGTTAGATTTTCTATTTATAGACAGCTAAGTCCACCCACCTTGTTAATTTTCCCTTTGGAAGTCCGTTAAAAATATTTCTGGCAACCCACAAAAGTTTTGCTTGACCTACCAACACAAAAAAAATCTGGGAGACAACACTTGTCTCAAAATAAAAATTGTAGAACCACGTCCTGATACCCCTTGCAACTGGGGTTATTTTATTTTAACACCTGCTGAGCATAGATGAGTTTTTCCTGAGAATAGTAAAGCCTCTGAGTATTAAATGCCTGGTCTTGCCTGGGGAAAAGGCTCAATATCTCTTTTTAAAATTTTGCTTGAATACAATATCCACATACGTTTTGCAATAAATATATTAATACCCATATACAGCAAAAATTTCCATGTGATTCTTACCAAGGTCTGCTGTCATTTATTTTGTATAATATTTATCTTGGCTTATGAATGTAATCATAACCACCTCCAACAGCATATTTCTAACTGGTAAAATCTCAAGTAGAAACTCACATTCATGTTTTTGACTCAGAACTGCAAATCTTGGCAGCTAAATGAATTAAAATTTTTTGCAGTAGTAAAAGCTTATTACTTTGTGTTTAAAATATGAGTTATGCAATGCTTGCCCTGCTCAGTGATGCTGCTTGGCAAAGACTTGACCCAAACTTCCCTCTCAGGTCCATGCCCAGTTCCTCAGGTAGAATGTAGGTGCTCATCCCAGTTTCATGGAACAAAATCCTCTCCACCTATTTATTCCCCCGGTGTTTCAGAACATCAGGGTCATGTACCCACTCTTCAAATTCCCATTTTCTTGCTCAATGGCAATTTTTAACTGTTCCCAATTCAATGAGATACAGGCTAAAATTATCAGCTCAAATACCATTTTCTGTTTGTGTAAGTAATTCAGCTAAACACTTGACATTGATTTCTCACCTACTGTTTAAGTGCCATAGGAAAAAACTACAGAGCATGGAAACACTAAATCCAATCTATATCCACTTCAGTGATAGTGACTGTATTATCTATATAGTCAGTAAAATCTAACTGCTTTCCCAATTCTTTAAAATGCTTCTCCACCCCCACAAATAATACTGCAGGTGTCCTGCCAAATACAGGTGTATATAAAAAAGATCCTGCACGTATCAGAGAGAATTGGGGCTTGGAGGACAAGCGTGGATGGCAGTGCAGCCAGGAAAGTGGCATTCCTGTGCCTTGTTAATGGGAACTAAATTGGAGACAATTATGTATCCTGCAATCTCAGAAATCACTGAGATTCTACTGTTTGTCTTGTAAAAAGTACAATACATCAAATTTTTTCAGAAGCAGAATCACAGAATCATAGAATGGCCTGAGCTGAAAGGGACCTTAAAGCTCATCTCATTCCCAGCCCCCTGCCAGGGGCAGGGACACCTTCCACAAACCCAGGGTGCTCCAAGCCCCATCTAACCTGGCCCTGGACACTCCCAGGGATTCAGGGACAGCCATGACTGCTTTGGGCAACCTGTGCCAGGGCCTCACCACCCTCACAGGGAAGAATTTCTTCCCAATATCTCATCTTCCCCTGACTTCAGTCTGAATCCATTCCCCCTTATCCTATCACTGCAGTAAATAGTCTCCAGTCTCTCTCTGTTTCTCCTAGCCCCTTCAGGTACTGGAAGGCTACAGCTAGGTCATCCCAAAGCTGCCCTTTTCCAGACTGAACAAGAGGTGTTTAAAGGCACAACTCTCCAACTGAAAACCAAAGGCCTTTATTTCTGACCTCAAGCAGGAGCACACTGATGTATCTGCCAAAGTTCAAAAGACACCTGCCACTGCATTTAAAATCTAATCATAAGTCTGCTACAGATGAAGGATGAGGTAGCCTTTCATTCCAACTCTCAAACCCAAAGCAGTGGAGATATATAGTGGAACACTCAGAGCACATGGTGAAAAGCAGGTTTTGGCAGTGCAAAGAAGGTGCAAAGCCTTGCAATCAAAGTAAAATGTTGCAGGGATGCAGAGTATAAATTAGAGCTCGGAAACAAGAAGGATGGCTGAATTTCATCTGGGTGATCTGACTCCAGCACTCTGAATTAATTGCAGCCTATTCAGACTCACATCATTCTATTTAATAGCAAGAGATTGTGGCCATAGCTGGGGTGCAGATCAGCATCCAGCTGCTAAGGATCCCTGGGGCTGATTCCTGCATGCTGGACACCCCTCTTGCTGAGATTACTCATGGGGGTACCACCATTTACCTGGGGGCAAGATCAGATCCACAGGGGATATTTGAGTGGTCTTTGTTCAAAAAAAAATCTAATAACAACACAATTGAGAATACTCTAGGCTGCAGGTATTATTGTTATTTCCAAAGGTCACAAAAAGAAATATATTTTGCCTTGCTTAGCAGGTAGCATGCAGTTCATCTTTCTGCAGCTATGGACAAACACATTCAGCATATCTGGTTGCCACTGTCTTATCAAAAATGTCTTTGTATCAGTAAAAGAAATTACCATACAGAGGAAAGAAAACATTACAAGTAATAGATTCACCAATTAATTTCTTCCATGGATACAACCTTGCTTATCTGAGTGTGGCACAGGGAAATGTCTCTGAGTCACGGAAGCTTGAGCTTCAGCTGCTTGGGGATGACAGCTAAAGAAATTATCTATACAAAAAACAATCAATGAGAAGCAAAGGTTACACACTTTCCACAGGAATTTATTTTCACCTGTGTGGCAATAAATCTCCAAACCATACCCCAATGTACAACCCCAGAGCAGCACAGCAGAAAGCTTCTTGTTTGCACTGCCTTATCACAGAATAATAAAGGAGGGAGGAAAACACTGTGCATTGCAACGCTTCTTGTTCTGCTCCTCATCTTTAATTCTGAGGATTTAGAATTAGGCAGGAATTAAAAGAAGCCACCATCCCCAAAGACTGGGCCCTTCCCCCAAGCCTGGATTACTTAAAATATGCACGGGAGGAAATTGTGTTTGCTTTGCTGTGGAAAGCTGATTAATTTGTTAAGACTTCAGGCCTTAAAACTCAGCCTCACAAAGAAACTGTATGGATAAAAAGAAGCATACTTATACAGTTTATTAAATACTTCAATTACAATGCTATGCCAAGCAATTAATCATATTAGGCAATTTTAAATACAGATACAGAATCTAGATGACAATTTCAGATTCTAACTTTTAAGGTGAGATCTGCATCAAGGGCTTAACTATACTTTGAAGTAAAATTCCAAGGATTTTATGAATCCTAGATTACACTGTTTTTATGCTTTGTAGAAAAAAAACCCCTTTTTTACCAAATCCTGCCTTCTAGCCTGTAATATGCTTTCATTAGATGCTTTCTTTTAACAAAACTTCAGTATATAAAGGAGTTTTTCAATGCCCAACTGTTGTCCAGCATTATATTTCACTGAATCACACCCATATGTATTCTGGGTTTTAGTGTTACTTGCAGACCCCAACAAATATGCAACTGAAACTCACTAAACCAGAATATGATTCAGAATCAACATTAATAAATGGATTTTAATTCTGAAGTTTGAGAAAAACATTTTCTGCCTTCACAAAAACTGTGTTTGAGGTAGCACAAGCAGATGATATTTAAAAAAAAAAAAAAAAAAGCCAGAGTCTCTTGCATTGATGAGGAGTTAAAGTTGATGTTCCTTTCCTCTTACTGACTGCAATGATCTGCTTCACCTACTTTTCATACACTGTTTGTGCCAGCACAAATCAAGCCTGTTTGGCTCCTAGGCACTAGGACAACAGGGATAAAGGCAAGTAGCATCAGCCAAATAAATCTAAATGCCAGAAAACAGTGGAGAGGGATTACATCATTTTTCATATGTCACTTTTCTTAAAGGTTTTAAGGCTCATCTATGATGGGTACTTTTATGCACAGTCATATTTGAGCTATTTTACATGAGACACTCGCAGACAAGTTAGGCCTAGACCAACAACTATGTTTTCAGTGTTTCAGCACTCTGCAGGAGGAAAAGCCTATCCACAGAACAAATGCAGCCTCTTATTTCATTCTATCTTCAAAACTGCAGTTATCTCACAAGACAGAAGTGCAGCACTGCTGTGGGGGTCTGCTCTGGGCTCATGTCTTTGATGTGGGCACTGCAGAGTCTCTACTGTAAAAGCTAAAGACCACAGCTGGGACCAGAATAAAAATTAACACTGCTCAGGCAGGCCCTATTTCATCCATTTATAGGGTAGAAAACTCAAAGCAATGCTCCCAGAAACTCTCTGCAAAGCCCTTTCTTTCCTCCAGATGTGTGAGAGTAAAGGGGGTAAAAACCAAACCAGCCAAAACCTAAGCAATCCACACAGCAATAAAAGGAGAGAGATACTAAAATGGCAAATACCCTTTTAGTTTCCAAATGCTCAGGCACAGTGAAATAGAAGAGAGAACAGGCAAATAGAAATAGGCAATCAATAAGAAGTGCATCAACTGGGAGCAGAACACCAAGAGAGAGGATGCCATTGCTCAAAAGGAAGAGGAGACAGTATGCTAATCCTTGCTCAGCAAAAGGATCCTCTTGGGATAAGGATTCTTGCCATAAGGACTGCTGGCCATTCATTGTACCCCCAGTCACCCTATACTCAGCTCTGGGGTTCTCATGTTGTGTTTTTGGAAAGTTCTCTTCCTTCCCTCATGTAGAACTTGCAAGAACAAATGCCTTCAATCTTCTACGGACAGAAAATGAAGGAATCTTTTCTGCTCTCTCTGTCCTGTTCTGATTAGCCCCCCAAACTGACCTGGCTTCTCTGCCTTTCCACTTAGCAGTATTCATATAGAGAAACCAAGAAACTTCCCTGAGCTGAGTTAATGCCTGGGGAATTAGTATCTTTAATATGAACAGTTCAGTGAGTTTAGCAAGTCTCTAGATAATTGCCTTCAGCAACGCTTCTAACTCCTCTCTCCCGTGTCTCTAACATTAAGAGCATAATTCTGTATTTTGATTTCTAAAACAGTATGATCCTTTATTCCCACAGTTTCCAGACACACACACACACACACACATATATAATCACTACACTCCACTGAAACAGATCCCCAAATTATAATGCCAGGTTCGTCTC
>VYXF01012386.1:29367-74175 GCA_013397295.1 Polioptila caerulea | reverse complement strand
AAGAAATGGGGGTCGGGGGGGGTGGGGTGGGGGATTACTCCCTTCCATCTTCACATTTCATCTCCTGTAATTGCAGATCTAAAGGCAGAGACACTGATTTTTCTTTAGTCATGCTCTTGGCCTCAGTGGTGTTCTGGTATTCTGTCATATTGAATTACCCATGAGTTCAAGCTCTTCTCCCAGTTTCAGCTGTGATGTCCTTCAGTTTCAATGCCTGCTCATTCATTGCTGCCTCTGAACAATTTTACAAAAGCCCTAATTGCTGTAACATGGGGGGAAGAGAAGGAGCCCACATTATTTATGGGCAAGGGAACAGACTCCTCTGTCCCTCCCACCTGTAACAGAAAATTACACAGAAATCTTTTCACATCCAAAATCCCTTTCAGACTTTTCTCACCTTGCACACCTTTTTAAAATGGATTCAAAACCTCTTAGCAAAAGCCTTTTATAGAAATCAGGACTAAAAATGTAATTTATATGTCTGCATAAATGAGCAATGGTATCAAGCTACACATCTAAAGTTGGCAAAGGAGTTTTCACAGTGATTCCTGCAGAATCCAAATGTTAAAATTTGCAGAAATTTAAAATCTAATGTACTTCTGTTCATCTTAACTAGAGAACTACCACGTTTTAAATGGAAGTGCATCACCTTTTTGTAGTTCTTTCACTCATTTGTCCGGAAAGAAATTCATAAAGTTATTAAAAAATGTTTTAAACATCATGAATCTCCACAGGGATATCCAGATCTTTGCCATGCATGACTTTTTTACAAATGTATATGCCTATAGAATATTGTCTGAGGATAAAATACTGACTTCAGGATAAATGATTACCCCTAGATGAATTCTACCATGTAATGTTTATTCACTTAGACTTAAGAATTTGCATGCCAATAGATTATAAATAAAAAAAGAAAAAAATAAAAGGAACATGAAGTCAATTATTCAAAATTCATTATTCAAGCAACTAGAGTGTGTTTAGATAAGCCCTATTTACAGCTCATTAAGAGCTGACCCAACTTCAAAAATTCCTGTGTTCTCCACTTCTGCATGAAGCATTAATAAAACCCAATTGACATCACGATGAGAAATGAGCTGTCTGAAGTGGTCTTTAGGTGATTTGTCTAATGGAGAACCTCACCTCACTCCTATGAGAGTTCTCCAGGAATACAGCTGGACTTCCCATAAAATTTGTGGGCAAGACGAATGCATGGAAATTTCTCGCAGCTTTGCTCAGCACCTCTTCATCAATCACAGCTGATAGAAATCTGGAATGTTTCCTTCTATTCTCTGCTCTATCTTCAAGATCTGAATTCTCATCAGAACAGAAATTAATGTTCCCAGGAAGTTCTAACAAACAACCAATATACAAGAAAATACTCTGATCTACTTATAATGAACCAACTCCCAGGAAGCAAAGCCATGATTTATCAAAGGAGAGATTGAAAATATGTAGTGGATCTCAGTAAAAATGGTTGTTAAATTTTATCTCCCTATAGGCTAACTACAAATAGTTCTCTTTCAGCCTTTATGTAGTGTTTGTTTGTTTGGGGGGTTTCTTGGTTTTGTTTTTTGAGGCTGCAAGAAGAGAATTACCNTGTTTGGGGGGTTTCTTGGTTTTGGTGGTTTTTTTTTTCCTGACAGTAGAGGCTGCAAGAAGAGAATTATTTCATCACAGTTCCCATTTCTGGGAAGTACCACAGAGCACTTGACTGTGCTGGTGCTGTACATGTTCATCAACTGGCAGCCTCAAAGAAATCAACAGAAGGACCCAGCTGATCAGTCAAAGAGAAACATAAAATGAGAATAAAAAGATGATTTTGCTGTCACCTACCATCTTTACACCCCTTCAGTCTTCACCTATGCCTCCAACCCTACCTTCTACCTGCAAACTTGCTATCAGGCAGCATCAAAACACTCTGCTCACAGTTCACCATGTGATCCAGAATGGCTTTCCCCAGTAACTGAGTGTGCTCATCACTTTTAGAAGAACAGTGGGATGCACCATGCTCCAGCGAGACAGAGCTGTGTGCTGAGTACAGGCTCTGGCTCAGCAGGAAACAAACCCGTGCCTGTTCCCAACTTACATCGTCCTTCACTGGAAGACACAAAAAACAATTCCTATGCTGTTAACCAGAAAGCTCTGAATTTACCCATTTTCCTTCTACACTGCTAAATAAGCACATGGTCTTTACAGTTTTTCATCAAGACTTTGTACCCAGTCAGTGCCCTACAGAACTTCATTACGTCAGCCAAATTTGTAATACCATAAAAATGATACCAAGCTAATTTGACAAGGTCTGTTTTCCATAAACCCAGGCTGATTAGCAATAACTTTATTTCCCTTGTTTAATTCTTTATTAATTGAGTCCTTTAGAAACCATTCCATTATTTTGCCTGAGATCAATGTCAGGCTGACAGACTTATAATTATCTGAGTCTTCCCATTTAGCCTTTTATTGGCACAACATTAGATTTCTTCCCATCATCTGGAACTTCCCCAACACTCTACCAAAAAAAAAAAAAAAAAAAATAAAGAAAATAAACAGCAGTGACTCAAGAGAATGATTCAAAGAGATTTTTTCTAACTCTCAGAAACTCTTAATTCAAACCTGTTGATTGCAAAATGCTCAGCATTACTATCCATTACTATTTACAGGGGTTTTTAAAAATAATTCTTAGCTACAATTGTAATGAGACCTTGTCATGCTCTTCTGCTGCCTTTTCCAAATACAGAATATCAATACTTACCTGGAATTTCTGACATTTCTGCATTATCTTTTTAAACTCTTTATTTTTCATTCCTATGGCATCATTGAAACATTTTCCATTTTCTTTACTAAGTAAGTAATCTACTTTAAAGTTACAACTAATTAGTTTTATATACACATATATATAATTTTTATATATAAAATTCTAGCACAAGTGAAAAGAGAATAGTTTACAATATTAATCCTACCTCACTATTGATTTATTTAGAGGTATATTTATATACATATGCAATATATTTGATGTAGATAATGCATAGAGATGTGTATTATAGATACATGTATATATGTGTGTTTACACACACACACTTCTCAGTAGCTTTCTACAATTCCTAGATTCTGATTCATACTTATTAACATCAATTCACCCTTTAATTTTTGTGTCTGGTTTATTGTTTTTATTCCTTGCTTTCAGTGAGTTCTCTTTTTGAACAACAGTGTCCCAATTATTCTCAAGTCCAGCCCTTCAGTGCCTTGAGCACACAGATCTATCTATGCACATCACACACACAAACAGATTTTCTAAAGTCATCCTCGCAGCTCACAATTCAGTTAACTCATGTTCTTTTGTACTTTGGTTAATTACTCCCTTTGGTACTTCAACCACTACTAATTTTATCTTTAGCTGTGAAAACAAGGCCTAACATAAATTCTCGAAAAATCCGATTTCATAGAAGGAGATTAATCATTTACATTTACGTACATCATATACATATTTTATGTTGTTTTTTTTTTAAGAAACACAAACAATACTGTTAGATGGCAGCGTGATTCCAGTAACATCATACAAATTGAAGTCTCCCATAATAGTGATTTTTCTTCCTACACATTACAGGAGGAGCAGGCCCTGTTGCTCTCTGCTGGTGGCCTTCTGCCCATGGTGAGTTAAATCCCCATTTTACACATTACCTATCAGAAAGTGGAGCTGTGAATCATTCCAGAGAGCTACTTCATAAAGATATCACATATTTAAGCCACCACTTCTCCTCTTCTTCCCTCCCAGTGCTATTTAAAAATGTTTTCAGCCTTTCAATCATTTGAACTTTCCCATTAGGCTAGATTATTAGCAACCTGTTCAAATGTATTATAAATTAGGGATTTCATTACTTTTTATTTATTGCAGGCACTTAATATTTGCACAAAGACAAAGCACTCCTTCTTTTCATCTTCTTTGATGTATTGATTAATGTTGTTTTCCAGGATCTTGATTTCATGCTAAATTAATGGTTTTTTCTCCCTTTTCACTGCTTCCTTGGCTAAATTTTCTCTTCTGAAAGACCAGCTCCTCTTATGCAGTAAACTTCCTTCCACCAAGGCCCTACATTGCATCTCCAACCCCATATTTGACAATTCTGTTGTGTGCAACAGTTCATGTCAAGAGTATCTCTTCACCCACAGGACAGAAGGCCAGTCAGGGGCTACTTCCCTTTGCCCTTTTTCCAGTTCTGCAGTGGATTTTCTGAAATGAATTATTCTCTTTATGGCAGGATAAAGACAGAACAGCCTCAGTACTTTGAGGGCCTGGGTAAGACAGAAGCCCAGGAAAGGCTTGGTTATTAATTTTGAATATGACAAACCAGGCAAGATAGATGAGGAGGAGAAATATCATAAACATACAGCTAAAACCAGGTCACTAGCCAATACTATTTATCACATCAGCAATTCCTGCTGGGTTTTTGTACTTCTCACCAACTGCACCATTGGAAACCCAGCACATTTCCATGTTATCTTTATTATTTCTGATATTGTCAGACAGATTGGATCTCACGACATTTTTAAAAAGTGAAAGTCTTTTATACCTTTCTTGTTTTCCTTGTTATAAGATTTACTTTGCTCTTTTTTGCAATTTTCTACAGCTGCCCTGGGGTGACTTTATGATGCTTGCTTTCCTCCCAGTTTTTCCTCCCAAAATTTGCCCTAAACCAGGACAACAGCTTCATTAAGAACTCTGAAAGAGCCACACAGGATTTCTTTATTTTATTTTTTTTTTAAATCATGCTAAATCATTGTATTGTAGAAGTTATGAAAACACCCTGAAAGCAACTAACTAACAATTTTGGCTTTTTTATACAAAACTAACTAAACACAGTATGCTAAGTCAGGGCAGGAAACATCACCCATGCTCAGCTGGATTAAAGGACCAGGAAAATGGGAGTACAAAACCAGCTCCAAAGGCAACCTGCATTAATGAATCCAAATGTACTCCTGGTGACTTGCAGGAAGGTCTAGGCTGTGGTGTTACAGGTGGCTTTATGCCACGAATTCCATATTTTCCCTGCAAACAAAAAGAATAATGCATGTGCAAGAATGATTCTGTTTTGATATTGCTACCAGAATTCCGGTGTGCAGTAGGGAAAAACTATTGGGACATCAGCATGAGAATACTGCTCCTCCCTTGTTAGCAGCATAGCCCCTTCAAGCTTCCTCCAGGTATTCCAAAGTGCTGGATAAGTATTTTGACCCCACAAAAGTCCACGCTGTACGAAGATCACAAGGGCACACGCTTGGAAAAAACAATGCTAATCCCATTAGGCCACAGACAACTACAGATAAACCAATTCTCATGCTTCAGAGAAAAGCTATGACACGCTGTAAATTATCACAGATCCAATCATGATCTTACCAAACTATTCCAATTTTAGCATATAGAGAGCGTAATTTATTTAGATAAAACCTAAGGCAGGAAAACTGTATTATAAAAATAGTATGCCTGGGAAATTGGGGCATATATTATTAACATATAGAGAGACTTGGCCTTCAAGGCGTTGCAAAAACGATTTTTCTTATTATACTGCTTTTTGAATGCTACCTAAGGGTGCATTTTCCTTTTCAATAGTCATTTCTCTGCATAATACAAGACTTATTTTACAGTTTGGGAAACTGTTTTTTTAAAACAGCCAAAAAGAAAGAAAATCACCCTAACTCTGGATGGCAGATCCTACATACACCAAGTGAAAAAAACAAAAAAAACCAAACCAATGAAAAACGATCAACCAACACTAATTCATAAACAGGCAAGATTTTCATTACAGACACTGCATAAATGCACTTGTTCATCCCCTGTAAATAAACAGGCTATAAAATGCAATCATTATTTAACTGCACAGTCTATTTGGCCTCCAGGCTATACAGATGTATTTGAAGGGGTTTTTTTCTGTCCTGGACTCAATACATTTTGCAGACACCTTAAATTCTGCTATTTTCACATGAAAGGAGCGTCACCTAAAAATTATTATTTATTGCAAATGTTCTTACTTTTGCCTTTTCGACTGTAAATTATTTGCAGCTCTTTATTCCCTGCTCTTGAGAAGGTCTGTACAAGCATGAAAGCCACATGTATACCTTGTTCCTTTCCACTTCACCTGCCACTTGTGCCCAAGTAAACAGCACCTTACCCAGCAGAGGCAGAAGGAAAACTACTCGGCTGAAATAAAGAAAATCCAGCCTTGAGGGTTTTCCTGGATAGAAAATGTGTATCATTATATATATTACAGAAATGGAACAAGGCTTTAAAGTACAGTAAATCCCAGATATCTGTGTAGCCATTCCGATTATAATCAGGGAGCAGTTGTTTTAAAAACGTGAATAATGTGGAGGGGATGAATGGCAGGGAGCAGTTACACATAATTCTAACACAGGAACCACTCACCAGTTAATGACATTAGTATTAGACCAGCTTAGGACAAAAAAAAAAAAAAGAGAGGGAGTTCACCCAGGCTGTAGTTAAAGCATGAACTTACTGCTAAAGGATGCTTTGGATGCTAAAAATGCTGGAGGGCAGATTAGAAAAATTACTAAAAAGAAGAGAGAGGTTTCAAAATTGTCATGAACCAGCTTGGGCAGCAACTGAGCTGCAATGGATTAGAGGCTGGACTTCAGCAACTGCATGTGGGCATTGCTAGAGACTGAAATTTGTGCTGTCGGAGAAGTCTTGACAGGTTTTTTGTATTTATCCATTATATAAAGCACTTGAGAAAGTTTAAATCAAAACAGTTACACATGTACAAAGTACTGTTGTTATTACCCATGAGCAGTAACAGCACATGACAGATGTCTTTCATACATCATCAGAAAAAACTCTCACTCAAAATGATGAGCTACGGAAGAGCTGCTGAAGAGCTTTCCTTCTTTTCTCATACAAATATAGTGTGCATCACCTGGGACTCAGAAAGGAATACATGACAGTAATTGAGCTCCTAAGACACACAGAATTCTTTCTCCAATCCAGAGAGACATGAGCCTTCATAAACTTCCACAAACACAGCTGATAAATTGCACTGCTGTTTGAAAAACCCCAACAATTTCTCATTTCTTTGGACTTTTGGAACCAACTACTATTGATGATAAATTAATAAAATCTGAATTTCAGTAAATGCCAAGCTGAGACTGATCATTCAAAGAAACCAGTACAGAAATGGGCTAACATTTGCTTCAGCATGGACAGAACTGCACTATACCACACACCATCTATCATAAGCTTAGCACCAAATTAAAAAAAAAGATTTAAAAAACAAAACCAAAAACAACCCCAAAGAAACAGAAAAAATCCACACACACAAAACCCCATACTTTTAAATACAAATTGTCAGCAAAATTTTACCTGCTCACTCTAAAAAAATTATTATGATTCCCAAATATACTTAATTTTTCCGATGTTTTACTTTGAAAAATGATTTTCAATCAAGCTGTTTCTTCCATATTCATAGTGAACTTTGCTTCACATCTTCCTTTTCCACAGCATTGCTATTTAAACCTCTCCTCCTTCACTGCTGCCATGCACAAACTCTCACAGGGTTTAGCTATTACACTTCCATGTACTTGCTTACAGTTTGAATACAGTTCAGCGTGGAAATTAGGAGTGACAGTCAGCAGGAAAGATGACAAACCTTGTAAGAAGCCCATTTCCAGCGAATCCAGCTTCCCCCTTTACTGCTAGAGCCTGACAGGCTGCAAATATCGAGTTGTTGTTTTGAATCATGCATGTGTGTTCCTCTCTAAGCCAGTTTTCCATTTGGCAAAGTTGTTACTGCAAACACATTTGACTTTCACAGCTACTGAAAACTTCTATATTCCTCTAGGTAAATGCTGCCTGATTAGAAAGTTTCCACCTGACGGTTTTCAGCCAAAACCAAACAAGTGTTTTATCCTTCACAATTTGGAGCCTTCCTCTGCAGTTAATGAAAAATTAGGAGGTGGCAGTGGTCTGAATTGATCCCTTTTTACTGGAGATGGCTAAAGTGGGAGGGCTGCATTTTCCATTGAGAGCACATGAAGTGCAGCCAAAATCTTCCTCAGTTTGTAGATGGCTGAAGCTAATGGAGATGAATCTAACCCATTGCCTGTAACAAGACTTTTTCTGTTTTTTCTTTTAGACAGGTTTCTGAGTTAATTTTAGCTAATTTTATGTATAGCTGAGAAGCAAACAGAACTAAGTTACACTTCCAAATATAAGGATTGTCTGATTCAAAGACTCAAAATGATAATAATAATAAACATTTCAGTTCCACTTTGAACTCAAACGATTTTGGATTTATTCTGAATGGCACAAAATATTGATGTTAATGAGCATAAACAACCTATTATGGTCTTACAAAATGCAGCTCTGTGCCTTCTGCAGGAGACAGAGTTGGATTTGCCTCAACACATGGAGTGGAGTTAATCTTTTCCTAAATAATGTGGTGAATAATGCTCCAATTCGTTTTTCAATCACACCAGTGATTGTCCAGTATTTTGAGAGCTGATACAGCAATTTGGAAACTCTTAGCGAGACACCAAAATGGCAACTGCAATTGAAACTAAGCAGCAGATGAGGGCAATTCATGAAATGACCGTGAAATACAAAAGGGGACAAAATCAGAACTGGCATAACACTGCAAGGAAAAGAAAATACCATGTAAAAGTAGGCTTTGCAAGATAAAAAGTTTAGAAGCTTTTAGCATGAGTTTTCTTTCACTATCTATTGCAGCTCAGCTAACTCTGAGAAGGTACAGCAAAATTTGAGGCAACACCTTTAAATTTTCTACTGACCCACACAAACATCCCTCATTAATTAGGAACTGTTTTTCCCAATGTGAAACTGAGTCAAAGGGTTAAAAGGAGTTAGGAAGGGAACTACCAAGATATAAGCAAGACATTTTGATTAAGGATATAGTAGGGGCCAGCAAAATAGGAGCAATAAAATTTTGATTAGAAACTTAACAAGAGGATTAGAAGAAGAAACTAAGGGTTTAATTCTTAACATATGGGTATAATAGAAACAAAGAGAGTGATGACAGTACCTCAGGTATTTGACTCAGCTGTGTTTTTAGAAGCAATCGGGAGTACCTACAGCATTGTAAAGGATCAGGAACCAAGAAACACATCTGGCCCTTGTGATAACTGGAGCCAAGATAGGAGGCCTGGACCAAGACCAAGGGGTCAGGGAGCCCTGGCAATGGGACAAAGTAGTGAGGGAGACTTCTGACTTCCCCTTCATGAACCAAACCAAGACGACCACCACCTCAATTAAGAAGAGAACTCCGCAAATCTAATGAGCATTCAATTCATGGTAATACAAAATGGGACAGGTGATCAACATGAATAGGCATCTCGAATGATTTTATGAATATATAAACTCTTTGCAAATATATAGAGAGCTGATGCTTTGGAAATTTACACCTGCCTTTGGAGGGTTACCTGCCATGTGTCCAGCTGCTGTAAAATAAACAGACCATCTTTTAACTGCCATTAGTTGAAAGATTTCTTTGTCTGTTGCACCTTTGTGCAACAAAACTATCTTTTCCATTATACTGTTCCAATACACGTCCTTCAGCTCTGAGACATTCCAGATCAGGCTCTGTCTTTTCTTTTTCACCCTCTTGGAGAGCTGTACCTCTAAGGTGGCCTGAATGTTTCCAGCTCCTTTGAGACAGTGAGTTTCCAGAGCACTGGGCACAGGTGCTGACATCTGCTGACCCACAAGAGTTACTCAGGGTTTTCTCACACACAGCACATGATTTTTGTCCCTGTGCTAGCTGGCAGAAAGTCTGGGAAAAAAACCCAGCAGCTCAGTCTCACCAAAGATGTAATTTGTCAGGCAGGATAAGGAAAGGAAGATGCTCAGTGGGGAGTGCTCTTCACAGAGTCCTTCAGCTCCTGTCACCTTCCCAAGAGGAGCTGGTGAATATCCCACTGTCACCTTCCAGACTTCCCCCAGACACTGCAGCACAACAGCACAGGGGCAAGGCCATGCTCAAGGTCTTCACCATCCACAGGCAGGCAGGATTTGGCCTCCAGTGAGGATGTGCTACACAGCCCCTTCAGATTTTTTTTGGTTTTCTTTTTTTTGGAAGTGAAGGGCAAAAAAGGATCTTCTTGAAATTGTTTGAAGTGGATTGACATTTTTCAGTTGAAGACTGTTGTTAGTTTCACAGCAGGCTTAATTTTTAAATTTAATGTTCTAGCACATATGAAAAGGAAAGCATCCTAGGGGGATAATAACTTTTAGCAATCAATTGATTGCATATAGCTGTGGGTTTTGCAGGTACAATCTCTTTAAGAAGGCTGTAAAATAGGAAAATTGTAGCCTTTGGATGTACAGATTATCAGTTCACAGGACTATTTGCTGATCTGTTTCAGATTTATTTTTTTAATAATAAATATGCCCGAGTAAATAAAGCAGCAAATGGTCAGCAGGTCAGAAAACACTGCCTATTTTGTGCCATCACTCCAGGGCTTTGGTGGGTTTTTTTGGTCACCTTTTTCTGCCTTTGTAGCCACTTTGAAGAAAATTTGTTTTGTATTTAACTCAAGACGAAAAAATATGATTAACCTGGACTATTTTAACTACAAGTTCTACCCAGTCACCTGAAATAATTTAAGATCCTATTAATACCAGAGCAGTGAATGTCTCCCTGGACCTACAGCTTCCTTGAGTCCATCACTTTTGCCTTCTTCTTCCTAGACACATATATTTTTGTTATACAGACAGAGTAATACACAGAGGACAAGATATTATTAAAATTTATTAGCAGTGTATAACAAAACTCTGTATCACATTTTCCACACAAAATACAGCCTCTCAGGTGGAAAACCCATCCTCAGATTTGTTTTTACCTTGGATGAGAATCATTTAGAATGGTAAAGAGAAATTAAATGGTCAAGGACATTACTACTGACTTACATTATTTTTATATGCAATTGGCCATTAGGGGGAAAAAAAAAAGCTGTTTTCTGAATGCAGGTCTGTTACATTTACAAAATGTTAGCATGAGTGAAAACTCAACATACATAAGATGCATACTGAAGATGCAGTCATACAACCCCCATGACTTGAATAAATTTTGGGTTCAGGCTCTTCTAGGTTCAAAATAGAGTCTGGAATCTGGAATAGTTAAAATCAAGGAACAGAGAAGTCTGGAAGTCACCAGTTTTGGATCTAGAATGAAGCCTGCCCATGGCATGCATTACAACAGCAGGTAAATTTGGGTGCCTGCTGCATGGCAGATAGTGTGAGACACGATGAGGCAGTACAGCTATTGCTGTTTATAAAAAGTGGCTTTCAAGATAAACTCATGTTTGGAAACCAGCTATCATGAACTATACTAGTCTGAAAGCAGGGCTTCTGAATTTCCATTTACACATGTAATTCAGGCAATATACCATCTTGGGACTTGCTAGGTTTCACACAATTCTGATGCACTTGGCAAATGTAAGACTTGCAAGTTTACAGGAAGATTCATTAGGGCGTAGTGTCAGATCAGTCTCTTCCTCTTTATCTCCCAGTATTTGTTTCTGTCCCACATGTAATGGCCAAATACATTCTCGTGTACCTCTATATCTGCTGCTCTTAGACAGGCTTGTAAATGAAAAAATAGGTGATAACATACTTCCATGTAAACTGAATTCATGAGACTGCCAGCCAGAGCTCTAGATTAAAACAATACATGCCTAGGAAGATCTCAACCCAGACTGTAATCACAATCAATCAGTGAGATAAATCTATGTTATTAAAAATATATTGAATCCTTTTATTCAATTACTTCATCACAAATACACGATGTAAGAGATGAACCTGCATTTAAAAACTCAAAGTTCTGGACTGTCTGAGTTTAATAAGGACAAAATAATCAGTTGCAGATGCTTTCACTTAACATTCAAAAATACCCCATGGAACAGCAAGATTTAATTTTATGGTCATCTGTCATTTTAATTATGTGCTTGTTATGATGCAGAACATCTCTGTCCTACTTGCCTGGTTATAGAAAACATACTAAACTAAATAGGGAAGCATTTAGCTGCACTTCATCTACCTCGTATCATTAACAAGAAATACATGTCCTTGGGATAGGAATTACTAATGTATCTGCTCATCTTAAAGGGAAAAAAATCCTAAATCTTTGCTATTCTGGTATAATTTAAGTCTGTCATTTACTTTTGTTTTCCCCTTCCAGACTTTAATTTCAAGCAACCTGACCCATCCTATATGCCTCCCATTTTTATCAGTCCAGGGCATTTCCTTCTGTTTGGCACGGGAGAGAATAAAGAAACATTGAGGGACTGCATGTGTTTTGCAGGAACACCATAAAATATTATTTCATTTTCAGGAAGCATTTTACATTTCCCACTTACAGGGAAGGGGAGTTCTTCTCTTGCCATTGCCTACAAGGCAACCTGTGAGTCTTAAGTAACTCTAAAAGAAGCCATAAGGAAGGATTAAAATTAATTTGCACAGTATGTTACAGGTCAGATTTTCTACAGTCCTTAGATAGCAAGCCCTAATGTCTGCTGCAGCTGGAAGTGTAAGCAAAGATCCCTCCTAAGGGTCAAGCACACATTCATGGGCTCCATCCTGCTCCCTCCCAAAAGCCAGCCTAACACAAGATTAAATTTTTACTGGAATGTGTGTAACAGACCAAGGCTATGAACAAAAATACTTTTGTGGAAGAAGGGAAAATAGGTCACCCAACACATTACGTTAAGAATATACTTGGAATATAATAACACTTGAAATTAAATAGTGGTAGCTCTCTGTATCTTTGCACAGGAAGAAATTAGGACAGAAAGGAAAAGTCTTTGGGTCTAACGTGGCCTTTTCCTTCAGGTTTGAAAAGTCCAGCTGCAATCACTGCCCTGACTGGAATCCAGAGAAAGAAATGCAGACACCAAATCAGCTTGCCACCAGAAACACCAACATTAATGTATATGTTACTCTATTTAAAATTTATGTCATTTAAAGCTCATATCATTAAAAGTATTTTATATTCTTCTTGTTTTGCCTGTCTGTCCAGAGAGAGGCTAGTCCTACAAAGATTGAGTCCCTTTTTTTTTTTTTAAGACAACTTGCAACAATAAGAAAGAAATAAGCAATACTTACATAAAACTACAACTTAATTCCTACTTTTCTGCTTCCTTCTGTGTTAGAAATCAAGCTTTAAGACTCAGAGCAGAAAGCAGTTACAGAGCAGCTAGAAAAAGATCTAGAGGAAGTAGAAGAGTGTCCATGTTCTCCAAATAGCAGCTTTTAGGAACTTGATGCCACCTACAAATACCCAAGTGCATTAGGGCAGTGAAAATATTACTGCAGCTGATGCTGTTGCTCCTGGTACCACTGTATCACTGTTCCCCATATTAAGAAAGAGAGGATCAAAGGGACATGCCCAGATCCATGGAGCAACACAGAAGAAGGCACAGAACTCAATCCTGATTTTTAGATCCCTGTTCCAAGGGAGCAACTTGAGCAAATACTCCCTCTCAAGCAAACCTTCACCTTCAAGATAAGGATGATAGACCAATTAACACTTTACAGGTGTCCATGTTACTTTTATAGAGCCTGTCACGATAAACCAGGGCCTGCTGCCTTTAAAACCCAATAAAACAGCACAAGCAGAGCATCAGCCAGATGTGAATCTGGGACAAAGGAGCAAGGACAGAGAGGCAGGCACCCAATGCCAAAGCAGAGTTATCCCCCCTAGCACTCTGGTGCTTACTTCCCTCCTTGCTTCCACTGAACTTGAACATTAAAGTTAACATTTTTCTACAGGAATGAAATTTTAATTCATCTGCTCCAAGGTAGTAAGACATTAATATAAACCTGTCTTTCTACCTAATATTTCTTCTCCATCAATATTAAAGGATTCAGCTCAGCTTTACATCAGCAGCTTCCAACAACCAACCTCACTCCCTATAAAAAAGTGGTAGCAAGTATTATTTACTCTACTACAACATGTTGTTGCTCCTGAGTTCTCTTTTTACTAGACCTGATGATAGGCACAACAGTGAATATTTCAACATTGCCATCTGTCTCCTTGGCACTTCATACCAAGTGAGTCGCTGCCACTTTGATGGTAAATTAGAACTTCCCACCAGATATGTTAAACCAGAGGCTGCTGACAGGTTGTCCTATCTCCCTCAATACCTTCTTCCCTAAAGTCTATTTTTGATATGGAAGAGTCTGAGCATTTTAAGAACAAGTTTCTGCATGGTATGTATCATAAAAAATATGCAGTCTGAAGAAATCCTTTTATCAAAGACTTTTAGGGCATCGTTAAGTTTAGGACGCTACTTTGAGGTGTTCTCACCAGAGGTGGTCACCAAGAGTGCATGACAGTGCTTGGGAGGGAGAAGACAGACACGTGGTGGGACAGACCAACTCAGAGGAGCTGGAAACTGTAAAGTGAGGATCAGCCCACGCCTGCTGCTAGAACACCAATACTGCATGTCAGCATGTTCTCTTAAATCCACCTCCCTTCCAACATAATTCACTAGGGCTATGTTAAGGAAGTTATAGTCCCAGTTTCTCACCACTGATTGCACTCCTGTCTGAGACAATCTAATTCTTTATTTCAACCTCAATTTTTGCAGTTGAAGACATATGACTCTGCTTGGCAGCTGAGCTCAGAGATGTGCAGACCTTGCACTTCAGCGCTGCAGGGAGGGCATTACCAAGCAGGTACCTCGAGGGACCAGAAAATATTGAGGAGACATTCTCTTCTTCTTGTTGGGAGGTGAGAGACAGAAGATTATGCTGAAGGTCTACTCAGTTCAATGTAAAGTGGAAACAGATCTCCCAAAATCTTTGAAAACAAAACATTTTTCCCAACATTTTTCCAAGCACCAAGCCAGGCTTTTCAGGTCAAATATGCTACTTTAAAAAAATTAACCCATTTCAACTCCAAATAGAGTAAGGTGTAAGGCAGAGCTAAAAAGATGGCAAAAGTAGTCACAGTCCCAGCCTGACAGAGTTCAAGAAGCTTTTGGAAGAGCTCTCAGGCACAGGGTGGGATTGCTGGGGTGTCCTGCACAGGGCCAGGAGTTGGACTCTCACGATCCATGTGGCTCCCTTCCAGCTCAGCACATTCTGAGATGTCAGGTTACTTCAGGGGATGTAGATTTCACTTAGGGAAAGTGATCAAGAAGTGATTTAGAAAAAATAACCCTTTAGAACAAGCAGACAAGCAGAAAAACATCGCACACAAGGAGAGAGTTACACTCTCCAGTGAAGCCCCTCAGAACAGCAGTGCCAGACCTCACAGAATGAGAGGACAGAACCCACACACTGGACTTGTGTATAAACAAAACAAACTACACAAAAACATTTATTGTGCAATACTAAAGTACAGGAAGAGAAAACAAGATACAACACCAGTTTCTAGCCTGATACTGAGAAAAACCTCAAACTATCACCAGAGGATTCTATTCCTGACAAAAAAAGCAAATTAATATTTCAAAGTCTTTGATTGAAATACTATTTTCAGTCTTTCAATATATTTTCATGACTATCTCGGATTTCTTACATTAAAAGACTTTGGCACATAAAAGTATAATATATTATTCCATTTCTGAATGTGGAAAATGACAGGACATCTCTTAGCGTCATTTTATTTAACTAATTCTGAGTGGAAAATTCAGGGCACTTAATGATTTTCTTAGTGAATTAAGAATTTCAAAAGCTACAAATTTCTCATATAATTTGCTACAGAGGGTGCTCAGACTGAGCAAAAGCACTCTGTAGATGGAGCTGGGCATGTAAATGACTTTACACAGGTAAGAATGAAAACCAAAAAAACCAAGCTCAAACCCATGGTTAAGCTTGTCATGTGTGGGCTGCCAGGGATCTCCAAAAAAAACACCTCTGCCCTGATGGGCGCTCACTGGGATGATAAGCATAGGGATGAAGGAATATTTTACATTAAAACAGCAGAGCATTAGTGTTACAGGTTTATAGGGCAGAGCGCCCATGTAGCTGGTAATTTCCCAGGGCTGGTGTTCACATGGGGTTCTGCCTGTTCTGAACTGGTTCCCAGCTCCTCTGGAACATGCTGATGGAGAAGTGCTGGGGTTAGCTGGACACCTTTGCCCACAAACTCAGTCCAGTTCAGCCTCTGTTTGAGCACATCTGGTGCATTATGCAACACAATCAATTCTTCAAAGTATCTGTACAGCAGAGGATTTGCTTTCTCGTGTTTGCTACTCATCAGTTAGGTGAGAAACCTAAAGGTGTTGCCTAAGGATTTAATTCAGACACAAATTGCAGCAACATAGCACAGGAAGGAAAGAGGGCAGCTCCCCCAGAGGATCTAAACCACTGTGTTAACATTATTCCTCAAGTCCTTAAGGCATGATCACTTACTTAGACTTCCTCCTCCAAATATCATGGCATTCTTTATGCTTTCTCCCTGAAAAACACTCTTCCCAGATTAAATAAATACATAAATTTACAGGGCTCAAATTTTGAGCCTCATATTCCAAGTTCCTATCACCAAATTCGATAAACAGGCTTCCTTTGAAGATTAATTGTTTGGCACTAGGGAGGAGTTAGGAAATAAATTGTTATAAACTATTATCTCTATACCCTAAATACCAGGAGGTCTAAGTCATTAACTTGCCTAATTAAAGACAGATAAACAGTGCTTGTTAAAGACAAAGTTTAACTTTACAATAGGCCTATTGCATCCTTTATAAGGTCTGAATTGGGCATTTCAATTCCTCCTCAGCTGTTCTGGTCTTGTTCAGCACATCCCGTAATCCACCAATGTCTCTGCCAGGAGACAAATGCCTCCAGAAAAATTGAACTCCTTTAGGCCATAGGCTAAAATCATGCAAGAAAATAAAAGCAAAAATACCTGCATCATCTCTTACAAGATTTGCTTCCTTCCTTCTGCCTTACAGCATTCATAAACTAAAAACATTAGGCGCTCCTCAAACAAATTTCATAAGCCTCTAAGTTTTTTACAGCACGTTGGGTCAAATTTGCATCTGAATCTGAGGTAATTTAATTATTAGGAAACTTGGATTTATCTTACAGTAAGTTAGATTTCAGTTAGGTACTCGTATTCACAAGAAAACAAAAAATCACGGAGCTGCTAAGGGAGACAAGAAACAAGAAATCTAAAAGGGAGAGAGTAAAATAAAGAGGAGAGTCTTCTCCACAATTCTTTTAAGCAATTTCAAGATAAAGTTCAGATAATGTTTATTATAATTCTTCATTTAAAATGGAGCATTTTTCATCTTTCAATAAATATAAAGGATTTCTATTTATAACTGAAGTTAAGTATCAATGGTGTTTGAATTAGCATGATTTGCATAATTTGGAATGACTTCAGATTGAATGAATATGAGGATTTCCATTTTCACTGCTTTCAGCATTTTGTAATGCAATCACATTTTCCAGTTTTCACTGTATTTTTATCCTTCACATCTGACAAAAGTGCTTCATTCTTCTTAAGTGCTATGTGTTTATATATAAAAATGAAAAAATACAAATTTTTAGTCATGGAAAGGTAGACAAAAAGAGCCATGAAACCCCTTTTTCAGCTAAAAATCAGGGATTTGCAATAGCAAAATCTAGGTATCCCAGATGTTTAAAAGCAACAATCTGACTGCTGATTCACTGCCTCAAAGTAGCTTTAACTGGTATCTGAAACCTCAATATGATCTGATGTTCTAGGAGCAAAATTGTGAAATTTTAATTTGTCAGTATTTACTGATGAATCAAAAAAGAACCAACCTGTCAACCACAGCCAGTAGAAGCCATTGAAATCTATCAAATTCATCATTCAGTGATGAAAGCTATGCTCCAGTTATATTTGAGATACTTCCATCTTACAAATGACAAAATTCAATGCCATGAATATTCATGGCCATGAATATGGATTATTGTATCTCATCTTTTCTCTCTGCTTACAAATGTCCTGTGTCCAACACTGACTTTGTCTCAATCAGAAGTTCTGAGAGAGTAGCAATTCACCAACACAGTGACAGCATGGATATACAAAAAAACCCCCAGCAGTATTTTACTGCAAAATTACTTTTCCCAGACTGTATTCCTTATTACAGCACCTTCACTCATTGGCATTTCTTAAACACCATTTCTATGTGCAGCCACTGGCATTTGTACGTTTCTTGAAAAATGAAGTTTTTTCATGAACTCATTGTAACAAAAATCACAAAGCTCTCTTGTGGGGATTTCCTGCTTTTTGCTTTTTGCTTTTGCTTTTCCTTGCCCAGGAGAAGAAAGACGTGCAAATCTTCGGTCTTCAGATACTTTTATTATTGTTTATAATAACTTATCTAGAACACTGTTCTCTCTGTCCTGTCGAGGTCCCTCCAGCACGACAGTTCAAGGCTATTCCCCGCCCGAGAGGTGGTGGTTTATCTTTTATACTAAGAACTACGTGTACCTTATTTACAATTATTCTCCAATATCTATCATCTACGTTAGACAATGTGTATTCTACTCAAACCAATCACCAGTGCCACCATCACAGCAGAATCATGGAGGAGATGAAGAAGAAGGAAGAAGCCTAAAAACCATGCGGTTCCTCCATCTTGGCTTCACCCACCCCCATGTACTAAAATCCAAAATCTACTTTTCCACCCTGTGACAATCTTAATATTATTCTATTTAAATTTGTGAGACTTGTATTTTTTCTTTTAAAGCTGGTAATCTCTCCCATGGGCTAAAATCCAACCCACAGGTGTCTTGGGCTTGGTGCCAGGGCTTCTGAGCCCTCTGGGCCTTCTGCACAGGTCCCTGAGCCCCCAGAGCAGTCAAGGACAAGCTCTGGGTTCCCACACTCTCTCATTCTCCTTCCTCATTTCTTAAAAACATAAGCTTCTAAAAACACTGTTAATTTCCCTTATACTGCAATAATTTCAAAAGGTCCTAAAATAGAGGGCCCACAATGCAGATCATCAAGTTTTTGAGGCAACTAGCACCTGTGACTGCATTTTCCCCTTGCAACCAGGACAAAGACTGAGATAGAATGAAGGCAGAATTTCCACAAGGAAGACAATCTGTCCAGACTGGGAAGCAAAATCACACGGTGAAAAAATATTCTTTAAAACACCCCTAACAAACAAAAAAATCCACTTGACTTTTTCTGCCTAACAATAATGTTAACTCATTTAATAAGGCTCTGACATTTGCTTTCAGAACCACCTGGGACCTGAAAATAAAGCTTAGTGTGCAGCCTGCAGTCACACCTCTTATTACAAAATCCAGAGCCCATTGCTGTATGCTACAGAGGAGTTTTTATATTCAGAGTTTCTCAGTGATCTGCTGTCTCCAGCACTTGTGACATCCTGGCAAAATCTCTCCCCAGCTGCAGAATGTGATTGTTGATTTGTCTTCAGACACAAGAGATTATATCCCATGGAAAACAGGACCAGGCAAATGCCTCTGAGCCACATAACAGCATCAAGAAACAGGACAAAAGTAGAATTAGGGGCCTGTGACCTTCACTGATAAGAAACAGAAATAGTTGGGGTGCAAACACTCAAAGTTGCTTTCTTGGACTAAAACCAACTTGTTTGATAGGATCCTTTTGGCCATGAGGTGACACAAAGGATAGGATTTTATGCCAACAAACATTAATGTTGTGCATTATGTCAGGCTCTTTCCTGACCATAACCACTGGATTTTTGACAGAAACATCTAGTTCTGCTTACTGAACAGAAATTAAAATGTAAGCTTGTAGTTTCAATGTAAGAGTTAAATTATCATAGAATCACGGAATTGTTTGGGTCAGAAGGGATCTTAAAAATCATCCAGTTCCAATGCCCCTGACTGTGGCAGGGACAGCTTTTACTGCACCAGGCTGCTCAGAGCTCCATCCAGCCTGGATTCACCTTAAGACTGACCTTATCTCAATATGACATGAATAAAGAACCAGAGTTCACAACCATTACTTCATCAAAATTTGTGAACATCCATTTTAAAAACCACATTTATCCTTTATTCATCTACTTTGCATATTGTTTCCCAAATATTTCTCAGCTACACTTCCAGTTTTGAATAAATCCTGCTAATTATTTTTCTAGCCTAACAAAGACCATTCCTCTACCAGTCTCTCTCCCTTGTATCACTAACTTTGTTTTCGTCATACAATTGTAGGAATAAAGGTTGATTGCTGGATTTTATTCCCAGGATGGATTAGACCATTAACTGCCTGGTGAACCAAAAGCCAGTGTAGTGTTTGGAGTTTATGAATCACTATAAGGTTATGATTAGAAGGACACGTGAAAAAGTCACTGATCACTAGCAGATAGTGTCATTAGCATTCTCAGCTGGCTGCCACAAATTAAAAATGCAGGAACTTTAAAAGACCTCATATAAAGAGTGAAAGACAACAACAGGGTAAGTCTCCTCTGAATTTCCATCAGCAATTTCCATCTGACCTGCTGCCAGCCAAATCTGCTCTGAAACCTGGAGTGCCTCAGTATCTGAACTCATCACCTCTGCTCGAAGACTCAGCAGCTGAAAGCAGCACAAAACTGCTGCACTGCTGCCGCTTTGGGGACCTGACCTAGGATTTCAACACTTAAACACTTCAACCTTTAAAGCTCTGTGTGGATATACCAGCTCCAGGTACCTTCCACCACTTCGGCACACGCTCCCAAAAAGCTGGAACCATTCCTCACAGTCAAGTCTGTGCTCACACTGTGTAAGATGTTTGGAGTAAGCAGAGATTGAACATACTTTGACAATTTCTGGTACTTTTAAATGGCTATAAAAATACACGAGGCCCTGTGGCAAATGAATATTCTGTGGTTACCAAATCCAGCACACAGCTCCTGACATTTTAGGACAAGTGTTGCCCTCAGTTAAACCTATTCCCTTGCTATTTCTGGCTACTCACCCATCAGAGCCATCTGTCATGGTTAACTCTTTGGTGAGAAGTCTTGCACATGAACTTTTTTCTTCTCTCCCATCACTTCCTTTGAGTGTTTGCTGGCTCTTTCAACCCAACACCAAAATTGTTACAAAACAGTGAGAACTCAAGGGCAGCAAACACCGAGTGTTCAGTTCAGTTGGTTTTGGGGGTTTTTCCTGAAGGCAAACCAAAGTTTCCTTAAATTATGTGCTGTACCCTGAAACTATTAATATATACACCCATGGTAGTCTTGATTGAATTTTAGTGTTCAGACAATTCTTTCATACAATATGCACAACTTATTGAGTAGCATAGTATTCCATAAAAAGTGTCTTTTGTGTAACACCTAAATGTGCTAGAAAGGTTAATATGGTGCTTTATAACACACAGGCTGATGACAGGAAGTAAAAATGCTATTCTGAAAAGCAGAAATGTCAACACATCTCTAAAGACATTAAATGACAGAAAATTAAATGTTACCAACTGCTGAGTCTGAAGAAAGGCTTCTTGAAGTCAAGGGATGAAATAAAAATCTTTTAAAAAGGGCAAAAATCATATTTTAAAAGCATAATAATCTACTTAATGCAATGTAATAGAATGCTTTTAACACACATAAGCTTCTAAAAACACTGTTAATTTCCCTTATACTGCAATAATTTCAAAAGGTCCAAAAATGGAGAGCCCACAAACACAGATTGTTAACTTTTTGGGGCAATTAGCATCTGAACTCCCATATTTTCTGGAAAATGACAAAACTCCCAGAAATAACTGTATTTTTTTAGAAGGGAATCCTGAATTTATATTCAATTTCAGAAATAAGGATGCACATGTGTATATAAGCAGACATGCACACATTCATGCCTGTGTTGTCACACCACATATGAATGCAGATGTATTTATAGAGAAGAAACATCATCACAGTGAGAGTCTACATCTGTAGACACACAGGTCTGAAAATACATACCAGCAGATATTTGTACAAAGTAACCCCCATTAAATTTGCCTGATGCAATCCTCAGAGTTTCAGGAGGATGACAGGGTTTTCTGGGATATGGAAAGGAAGGTGGAAAAAGCCTTACAGTTTCCTTTATGTACAAGAATGTGGGAATGACAAATACTTAAAACAAAAAGAAAATAAACATCAGTCTTCCAAAATCTTAAGATGACCTATAGGAAAGCTGGAGGGGGAACTTTTTTACAAGGGCAAGTAGTGACTGGACAAGAGGGAATGGCTCAAATCTGAAAGATAGCAGGTTTAGATTATGTGTGAAGAAGAAATTCTTTCCTATGAGAGTGCTGAGGCCCTGGCACAGGCTGCCCAGAGAAGCTGTGGCTGCTCCAGCCCTAGAAGTGTCCCAGGCCAGGTTGGATGGGGCTTGGAGCAACCTGGAATAGTGGAAGGTGTCCCTGCTGACAGCAGGGGTAGAACAAGATTATCTTTGAGGTCCCTTCCAATCCAAACCATTCCACAATTCAATGAATCTCTAAATTAGCCCAAGCAAGAGCATGAGTTAAATACAAAATGGGGAGACTTGTTAACATCCTAGATTCCCCCAGTCCAGGTTTCAAATCGAATCCATGAGGAAGGTTTTGCAAAGCTATGAAACCCCTAGAAAAACCCAGAGAGTGCACTTTACTAGCCTCAGGAACCTGCAGCTGCAATAACACCGCTATCCTCACCACCCTACCGACTCCTGAATTATCAGCACTAAATTCTGAGCTCCTCAGGTTTTCCACTTGATGTTTTTAATCTAACATGTCCAAGGGCTAACATCTGTAGACAACAGCATAGCCCAAGGTATAAGCCTGCAAGGTAATGTAGAACACCAGCTGATACTCCCAAATATTTCAGACATGGTCCCACTGGGAGCAGGAGCATGGCAATCAGCACTCTGGGAAAGCTGCAGAACTCATTTATCACAGCTCAGCACTGAAACTTAACAGTTGCCAAATTTGCCCTGAGAAAAAGTCAGGAGTGGAGCTCATACAGGTACCTGAGAGGCAGGAATGCAGTAACCAGCAGACTGGATTTACAGAGGGAATTTCAACACTGCAGAGTCTTTGAAGCCCTGGGCCACTTTCTGATGCCAACTTTGAACCACACTTGGCCAAGAGAAGTTATCCCCTGGTTAAATTTATTCATAATACTGACATTTTTTTCTTCAAATTGCATGCATCTCTGCAGTCAGCAGCACTGATCAAGACAGCCTTGTGAATATTTTTTTTTTGCTTTTTGTTGTTGTTGGGTTTTTTTGAGAAGATGTGAGCGATATGGGTATTAGCAGGACAAGAAGAGCACAGTCCTGATTCTGTCAACACAGGTTCATATAGAAAGTACAAAATATGTTCTTCTGCAGTATAATTATGATGCTATAATGACTGCACTCCCATCAGACATCCAGGAAATGTAGAGGGCAATTTGGCTTTCTTCCTTTATGACTAAGTTAATCAACCCAAAATCTCAGCCAAAGGGAAATTTATACTCACTTGCTCATATCAGAGCTGCAATAATGAGCATGGATATGTTTATCATACCACGATAAAAATGGAAGCAGAATAAAGGGGAGAGACATGGAAGTGGAAAGGAGGGGGAAAAGAGAGACAAACAATGAAGGTGATGTCTCTGCCTGATGTTACAAGTCATTATAATAGAAAATGATAGTAAACATTTGAAAGACAAATCCATCCTAAGAAATTTAATCGAATTTTTAATGATGTTGGACATTAGAGAAAATTTCATTTCTGCAAGACAAATAGAGTGCGTGGCAGTATTTGTAGAGGCAGACAGAAACAATTTGAAGGGACACAAGTGTGCACAAACACGGATGTCTGTGAAGGTTCCAGACTAAAAATGGTATTTTAACCTCCTCTATTTCCCACCAAAAACCACAATGCTGAACAATTCCAGAGAGCAGTAGTTTTCTTTCTCCTTCTAGAAAAGCACTATGAGAAAGTCCACTAAAGCACTAACAGACTTTTGCAGAACATAATAAAATGTTTTTTTGCTTCTGCATGTTCCTTCCATCAAAAGTGTCTGGTTCAGACCCCGTGAGAAGGATGCTGGCAAGATTCCAGTCTAATTGTTATTTTCATGGACAACATTCACATCTACTTAATAGTTTAAAATTAGATTTTTCATGACAACAGGTTATCCATTCTGTAAGAGCAACTTCTGGGTGTTCAACTCACACAGCCCATGAGAAAATTGTAGAGGATTACAAAGGAAGAGCAGCAGCCATTCAATATTGGTGGTCAAGGCCCTTCCCATAATGAGAAGCCAGGATGGATTGTATGTACACAGCTACCTTTCTAGGGAGAACATAATAAAAATTTACTTCAAAATACTCTATTTATTCAGAGATGCCCACACGTGTAAATATGCTTTCCTAAGATTAATGGTTTCTTATTTTCCTATTTACATTCAGACAATTATTAGCTTTAACAAATATTTGCCATTCAAGAGAGTAAATTTAGGGAAAAGAAACCAGAAACATATCACTAATGATACAGAAAGTTTCAAGAAAAATGCTTCCAAAAGAGCAGAGATAGGAGAAATTATTTATTTCTAGAAGAAAAGCAAACATTCAAAACAAACAAGCCAAGCAAAAAACCCCTAAAACAAACCCACATCATAAATGTGAAGTGTGTACAGAGCACAGTCCTCAGGTCACAGACGCTTCCCAGAAGGCTCGGTGGATAAATGGATTTGGTTTAGTAAAAATGCCCATTGTGAATGCACATTTGTGTCATTGCTCAGGATTGAACAACCTGCTACTATTGCACTGCCATCACTCTGAGTCTCCCTGAGTTATGTGGATGGAGTCCTCCTAAAATCTCTGAGCTGTTCACATGTACATGCACAGGCTTACAAAACAAACTTGTAGAGTCTACATCAGCCACCACTATTTTCCATAAATGAGACCTACTCTTTCAAAGTCTTTTGGTCCAGAGAAATTTAAATTGGCCACAGGAACTGACCCAAGTAATCGTGTCCTGGGCTGCATCAAGAGTGACCAGCAGGTGGAGGGAGCTGATTCTGCCCCTCTGCTCTGCTCTGCTCTGGTGAGACCCCAGCTGCACTGCTGCATCCAGCTCTGGGATCCCAGCACAGCAAGGACATGGAGCTGTTGGAGCCAGTCCAGAGGAGGCCACAAAGGTGTTTAGAGGGATGGAGCACCTCTGCTATACAGAAAACTGAAAAAGTCAGGGTTGTTCAGCCTGGGCAAGTGAAGGCTCCAGGGTGACCATATACTGCAGCCTCCCAGTGCCTAAAGGGGCTGCAAGAGAGCTGGAGAGGGACCTTGCACATGAGCAGGGGGTGGCAGGATAAGGGGGGAGGGCTTGACACTGACAGAGTATTGGTTTAGATCAGATATCAGGAAG
The DNA here is from genome assembly GCA_013397295.1 of Polioptila caerulea. Classification (NCBI taxonomy): domain Eukaryota; kingdom Metazoa; phylum Chordata; class Aves; order Passeriformes; family Certhiidae; genus Polioptila; species Polioptila caerulea. Next base: position 48,892 of record VYXF01012386.1, on the reverse strand, counting down.
AAATTCTTCCCTGTGAGGGTGGAGAGGCCTTGGCACAGGTTGCCCAGAGAAGCTGTGGCTGCTCCATCCCTGGAAGTGTCCAAGGCCCAGTTGGACAGGGCTTGGAGCAACCTGGTCTGGTGGAAGGTGTCCCTCTCTGCCCATGGCAGAGGAATTGGAACAAGAGAAGTTTTAAAGTCCCTTCCAACCCAGACCACTCATGATTCTATGACACAATTTTGGAAGACATCACAGCTTCAGTGTCTGAATCCATGGAAAAACAGATCCTTCATGACCTCCAGCACATTAAACCACTGTGGTATTTAGCTGTCAAAGTTACTCATATTGCTAATAAGTTATGGAGAAACTATCCCACAAATTCATCCAAAAACCTCAAAGCAACCAGCATAACCCAAATAACTATCCCATCTTCCCCAGTATTTTGACCCTGCTTTATAGCCTTCAGCATCTGCACAATCTTCTTCCTTTACTGGGCACATTCCTGTTCAGTTGATTCATTCTGCAAGGATTACACTGGCCACGTGCAGCTCCAGTCCCAGGCAAATCCCTGTTCACCGCGTTAACACCAGGTTGGGAAATTCCAGCACTACCCAAACAGCTCCTAAGGACTGGGCTATGGTTACTCTCCATCCTCCAGCAGGGCTGCAACAGCTGGGGAAGGCACAGGCTGAATGTATGAAAGCCCAAATCAAAATCTGCTTTCCAAGACCCTTGTAAGCTCTCCAGTTCCTTCAGAGGCCGGAGATCTACATCTACTCAAAGCAGCGTAAAAGCAACCGCAACAACCTTATTACAATTCTGATTAACAGAAAAGCTATACTTTTCCTTCCTGCCAAAGATCTCTTGTAATAAAACAACCAACTCTGCCCAACAAATTAATCTTTCATTGGTCTGGGTTTCTTTTTTAGCTCTGTGCCACGCCATCTGGTTTGCTTGAAGCAATGAGCTGTTGAATTAGATAACATGTTTTTAATAAGTCAGTCTAGTAGAGCAGTGTTGAATGGCTTCACAATGTCTAAATTGCCTGTAGAGTAATATTAATACTAAGTGGCAAAAACATGGATTTACAATTCTGTTGAGTCCACAAGTGACAAATACACATTTTCTCAGCATAGCTATCAGCTTCTAATCACGTTTTAATTAGTCCTAAATAAAACTGCATATTTGGACAGCATTAGGGATTATTTTAGGCAAATTTTAGGTTAATAGGAAAAAAGCCTCTACCTGAAATCAGAGCTAAACTGAATGCACAAATAGATATGTAAAGTCTAGGGGTGAGAAAGCAGAACAGAACAGAAAGTCTCCTAAACTTTNAGTCCTATCAGTAAGACAGCAAGACCTAAGGAGGAGAGGCTCTCAGATAAATGGAGTGGTTTATTGCTGCTGGGGCAATAAACAGCAGTATAAAGCTACAGTGCTATCCAGGGGCCCTGGATGATTGAACTGTGACTCAGGACTTGGAAAAGAAACGTGCTCCAGGAGCTCTGTGGGACTGGTGTGGCCTCATTGTGTCACCAAAGTGAGCAGCCATGCCCACTCTGACTGGGAGCCCCAGTGCCAAACTTACTGGCATGGAAACAGCACAATTAATTCAAAAACTCTTCCTGAAAGCAACCGGAGATGCTGCAACTGACACAGGCTCTCTCCAAACACAGCAGCATATCAAAATTATCTTTTCAACAGTCAAGGAAAGCATTTTTACATTTTCTGTATAGTTGTTCATAAAGTTTTCATGGGCTATTTTTTCAGGCAGGGGGCCAGTTACAGGGTTTTTTTCAGCCTAAACATTAAGCATGGATTTACACAAAGACACACTTCCAGGGAACACAGGGCTACTTTTAAAGCTGGAAATGCTTTGTACTATGTGATGTATTAGAAAAAAAATAAGTAAATACAAAGACATTAAAAGAATCAATGAAAATGCAATAAAGAAAAATGCTTCATTTTCAGAAGCCAAGAAAATCTGCATGACTTAGAAATCAATGAAGTATTTATTCACGAAAGTGAGATTTCTTTTATAGCACAGGACTGAAAAATACATGTAAAGCTTAAATGTCAAAATACACCAAAACGTACCAAAATACAGCCAACTAAATATTTAGACTAATCAATTATGTCTACAAAATATTTTATAGCTCAATACACTTTAACAAAAACCAGCTTGCTTTCAACAACTGGGCAGGTTAATGATTTACCAACCTGTACAAGCAATGCCACTCAAATAATTTAATAGAAAAGGCAAATGCCACCAAGCCATGCTAAGTTTCACACCATATGCACTTAGATTACTTACTGGCCCACCACATCTAACTGTACCAGGAACGATCTCCACAATTCCAGCCTTCTTCCACCAACATCTCTCTTTGTTCTCTTACCTTTGCCAAACTGCGCAATGCCTAAAGCATCTTGGCTTAGAGGCTGAGCAAGCAATGCTCACATCAGCTGACTCCAGAGAACTCCAAGATCTCTGCAGGCTGTGTCACTCCCCACAGGTTCAGTATGATGCATCCTTTTTTCCTAAACCTTTGCTCTCCTCTGGCTGAGTTTCTAATGGCTGTTCTTGCTTCCTGCTGACTACAGTGAGCAGAGCACTGGGTGTCCTCTAACATAAGGTCTAGACAGGCAGTGGGAAAATCCTCATGATTTGTCACAGGGAAAACTTCAGGAGCTGGTGGTCACCAAGCTTGTCCTCACAGCTGAGGTGGCTGCCAGTACCCTGGGCTGCATGACAGCCAGCAGGCCAAGGGAGGATTGCACAAAGTCCCTGCCACCCTCAGCCACCCTGTGATTCCCTTCCAGGACAGATCAGCTTCCAAAAGAAACCATTTGTGTTTTCTTTAGGGGAAAAAAAAAAAAAAAGCCGGTGCCATAGCTGGAAATTCCAGAATGAATCCATCTATTTTTAACCAACAGTTAAGTATTTGCAATCAAAATGTCGTCCATTAACTTCTCTGAGGAGGAAATTCAGTTGTGATTTACAGTCCATGATGTGAGGATGTTAAGTGAGTGCAACAGACTGTGACAGGCTATGAAAACAGAGGAGACAAAAAATGTATACAGAAAAGGTGAGAGAAAAATTGACAGAGGATTGAACTCTTTGCTTAGAAGGAAAATCCTAGTCTCCCTAGATCTGATGGAAGAATTAAAACTGAATGAGTTTGCTGGGCTTGCAACCAAGTTCCCCAAGAAAATTCATTTCACAATATATAATAAACTTCATACAATCCGTCTGGAGCAAATTCCATGCACACCAACATCAATTTCTAAGGATTACAAAAGCCAAAGTACTATGACCTACTGCATTCCAGAAATACTCTTCCTTCTATTGTGTCTAAGAATTTCACTATTAAATTTGCTGATCGAGTTTAGACCATAATACAACTCTGCCAATAGCTTAAAATAACTCAAATATTTAATGTATATTAGAAGACCCAAATATAATAATCCAGTTAGAAATCACAAATTCTCTTTAAAATGTGTTTCATATCAAGCAACAAAGTTAACAAGCTCAGTCCTGACATTTATTTATTTCATTCAGGCTGCTAAATCATAAGGTGAGCTCCCAAGGGAGCTTGGAATTCAAGGAAGGGGAGATGAAGGAATAAACCCACAGCTGAGAGAACAATAATGGAAAGAGAGAAATAACTTATATTTCCTGTACCTAATGAGAACTCAAATAGAGAATAAATACAACTTCACAACAACACAGATCTATTGATCAAACCAAAATATCATTGAGCTGGGCTAAAGGAATGTCTCAGAAATGTGTTACAGCACAGAAGCTCATAACACTTCCAAGCAAAAGACAAATAAATCCTTTTTTTAAGAAAATACAGTCTTGGGGAAATAATGACTTAATAAATCATAATCCTTGGATTTGGATTTCTCTTAACTCCTCAAGTACCTAAAATTCAAATACCATTGGGAAGTATTTGTCCTTTGTGATCCCTTCCCCTTCTCAGACAAGATTTAGTACACCTGATTTTGAAGATGCTCAGAATTTAAATGTTGTTATGAGCAAATTTAGCAAACTTTACAAACTTATCCTCTATAACTAAAAGATCACTAAGAGTTTAAATCACCATCTGTAGCTATCACAGCTCACCTAACCCCCAGTTCCTGTTTTGTTCTGTCAAAACATTCAGGTGTAATCCAGATGAATGTGGATTTCAGACTTGTGACAAAAATGGAGCCAAAATCCACAGAACTAAAAATTCTAGGAGCAATGGAGGGGGGAAATTTGAAATACACTGCTGACAACAGTTCACATCAATAAATGAACTCACAAAGTAATGTTGTTAAGTGTATTAGAATAAGAACTCTCATAGACCTTTACATGCACAGCTCCTAAATCATCCTTGTGAATTGCCATGGATACCAGCTCCAGAAATGCAACGTAGATGAAGAGAAGGAATTCTCAAAGAATGAAACAATCTTTAGTCTGTTATCAAATTCTGCCTAATCTTTGGAAATGCAGATGTGCCGCCAAGGCGACACCACAGCCGTTTTTGTTCTGGCTTATCACTTACTTTTAAAGCACACTGTCTAGCAGTTCCACATCATAAATAATTCAAGGAAAGCCAAGTTTCAAATCTCTTGTGTTTTGAGTTCAAAATAGAGGAGTTAAAAAGAAAAGCTTGCTTTTTAATATTGCCAAGTCCTTACAAACAAATGCACCACCCCCATAGTCTCACAGTTCTCCTAACAAAACCCAACATGCAGCACCCTTAGGTGTGCTGTGTATATGCAGACAGTATTACAGAAGCACTACAATCTGAATAGTTTTAATTGCACTTTCAGCAATCTAGTATTTTACAATCAATTTTATTTCTAATTTAAGAATTTTCCACGGGTATTTCAGCACCGTGGAGCAATATAAATCGATCAATACAAACATCTACGTTAACATTCCATTGAAATTGAGTAGAAATTACAACAGAAAACACTCAGGCTTCCTAAACACTTCAATCCCTAAAAGCTACCACAAGTGTTGCAATAATGCTCGTGATTTTGGTTTTGAAGGATGTAGATGAGCAAGAAACACTTTGGTAGCGACCGTTTCTGGGCCAAAGTGGAACCCTGATGCTGGTTTATTCCTGCCCTTAAATTTCACTTCAAGTTACAAAGAGAAATGAAAAACTTATACAGAAGAAAGAGTTCAATTGCGCTCTTGGCAATTAAGAAGGCGATAACAAAAGTCCTCTTATTTTGTGGGACTTGGATGATATATTTATCACTACACATAGTTTGTATTTCTACTCGCATTCAGTGCGCTGCTCAAAACATGCAATTATGTACCAGAGCTGTAATTTGCAGATGTCCCTACTTCACTGAGCACAAAGGAATTAACTGCCCTTTCTCTAAAGAGGATAAAAACTTTGGATATAGGTCTTCAAGCGACTCTAAGAATGTTAATAATGTTATCAATAAAATACAATATTACACAAAATTGTACTGGGAGTAAATTTTTCATTTCACACAAATAATTGATCAGAAGACCACCAGTGCAATTCAGTAACTTTATATATTCAGCCACAGCCAGTGTCTTTCCAAAAGGAAGTAAAATTTCAACCAAAAACATTCAGAACACAGAACCATGCTTTGCATGGGTATTGGTCATACTCTAACTCCTCCTACAATGTAGTGCGAACACGTCCTCCAGGAACTGAATTTATGGAGTGTCTGACTGAGGAAAATCTGCAGGGTGGATTCTGACATCTGAGGCTTTACTTGAAGCATATCAGAATTCAGGAGTTGCACCATTTTTACAGGATAAAGATTAAAATGGCCCTCCTGTGGCACCTCAAACCAGGTCATCACACCTCGTCCACACAAGCTCAGTGCTGAGGGGGCTGAAGTTATCTCAAAGAGCAGCATCAGCGTGGATCAGCAACGCCTTCCCTTCAGAATGTGGTGTTCACTGGCTCTTGGAGGAGCCATCCCTCCACCAAGCCTCCTTCCCTTCTGGTTACTTCAGGCACTTAGCAATTGGCTCACTCTCGGGTTTGCAAGGTCAAGTGCTCACTTTGGCTGCACTGGATCACTTGGAATAGTTCCCTGAGAAATAGCAGACCCAAGGGCTTACAGCATTTCTGCACTGGAGTTTTTTCTCATTTCTTGAGTCCTTTATAGCATTCATCTGCTCCCTGCCATGGCAGGCTCTGCAGTGTTTGTGTAATATCCCCTCTTCAGCCCTGTTACACAGTTCTCCCTAATTTCACTTGCATCTGCCCCTCTGCCCAGACCAATCACATGACAGCCCTCAACTGGGGTTTTCTGCTTTCACTTCTATTCCTGAATCACAAAGGACAAAGCAATTTTACCTTTCTCAGTAGTGAGGTTCCTAATTCTTCATCTTAATTAGTCCATCCTATACCAAGGGTTCAGCTATTTAATGAAAGAACTGTTTAGTGTGGGAGTTTTATTAACTTATAGCTAGCAACTAAAATCTCTACACAGGCTGTGAGACATTTAATACATATATCTACACTTACAAGGAAGGCCAATGTGACAGAGACACATAGTGACAGGTACCAATGCCTACATCTGGGCTTTTCATACGGCCCAGGTTACAAATATGTTGAATATTTGGCTCTTGAGGGTGAATTTGCCAGTAACTAGGGGTTTTTTCTACAATGTGTCATTCAGCTTTAGTTTCTATTGCTGTTCTGAGAAACTAACACTGACTTTGTACAAAGAATGAGATCAAATGAAATCACAACCAACCACCTGCAAGTGTTAAGAACCACTACCCACTTCCATCAATAACGCCTCCCAGGTGCCTCAGGTTTGCTCTCCAGGCACAATTACTCAACTATTATTTAGTCCTGGTAGCATTGCACAGTTTCTTTTCTTTACTATCCCAAAACCATTTAAGAAGTAACAAATTTGACCCCCCTCTGCCCTTCTCACTGAGGAGATGCATGCCAGGAGGCATTTTGATACACAATCACGTCTCAGGTGTCACAAACCCCAGCTGTCTCTGCTCACATGATGCAGCAGGACGTGAGAGGCTTTGGATCACCTTTGCTCTTTCTCCTGGAGGGGACCTGACCCTAAGGCTCCAGGTGTCTGTGCTTCATGAGGAATCAGTGAAGCAATCCTCTGGTTCATCACTCTGCCTATCTGTGACATTGAAGATGTCAGCCCCCCCTCGGGTGGCAGAAAAACAGAGGAGAATGCAGCACAAAATCAGTGTCTGTGGTGCTGTTCCTGCTGCTGACCACCTTTACCCTGGGATTTAGTCCTGATACCTCCACTCTCCTCAGCAAGAGGTAAACCATTGCCACAGCTCCTGGCCATGCAGTGAAATGGATGCTTTGTGGAGCACAGCCCTGCAGCACCAGGCTGTGGAAAAACCTACCCAACTCCTGTTCCTTCACACAAAATGACTCCTTATTCCAAAATATAACACTTTTTATGACCAGAAGCAGCAAGATCTTCTGGCCAGGTTCTCAGCCTGCTAGCATAGTTCCTCTCAGGAGGAATCATTATTCAACCCAACAGAGGACATATTGACCTAAACAGCTCTGACAATTATTCCACCACTTCATACTGTGTAAGGAAATGCTTCCAAATACACATTTGTGGTGGCAGGAAGGTTGTTAAATGGACATTTTCCTTTTTGCCATTTTGCTGGAGTGAGCTGAGACAGCAGATGTAGCATTGCAAAGAGGGGAAAAAATAAACCCTGCCATTATGCAACATTTATTAGTTTGGTGTGTTACACTTTCATCCTCACTTCTTTAAAGCTTCTTTCTCAGGGAACAGGTTATAAATGCTGTCACTGACACTGAGCTACTGAAAAACACTGGAGATTAACCTTGCTTTATTCCAGTGACTTGCAAGTTTCCAAATAGCTTGTTTCCCAGTAGTTGTGGACAGCAGCATAAACACAAGTAAAAGGGAGGATTTTTGAAAGGAGAAAAGTCCTTAGCAAGAAATAAGAGCTGAACACCCTGGGGAAAAAAATAAATATTGTAGTATAGAATGCCAGTTAGAAATCTCCTTTTCAGTACAGCAGAACACTTCCTTTTGGATAAATTGTTTCTCAAAGAACAAGTCTGGAGCAAGAAGCATCCTGTCATTCTTGATCTACAGGCTCTGTACATGTGAATCCAGCTGAATACGAGGTAAGCCAACTGAAAACTAACAAACAGCTAATAGTATAAAAGGTGATTGCAAACTATTATTTAGATTCTCTTGTAAACTACTATTTAATTTCCCCAATGCTTTCCATTTTTTTTACCCAAACACATTTTTTTTCCTGCTAATGCTTTGGACAGAGGACACCTTATGGAAAGCCACAGCAGAAAAGGTTCCGAGAGCTGTGTAAAACCGTTTTTGCAAACAAAGTGAAAGGAAATAAGTTACTTTATCCACTTGAAAAGAGAAATGTATTAGATTTCTTTCAGTGGATAACTTTAATTATTTTGCAGTTTAGGCTGGCAATCGATCTTTTATGAGGACTTTACCCTGGTGTTAAGATGAGTTCCGTGCCAGAAAAAATGATTTAAAAAAAAAATGAAAGCAACAGAAAAAATGAAACCAAAAGACACCCAAAAAAGCACATTTCATGTGCATCTCCCACATGCTCATTGGTATCAGCAGCTAATTCTGGGAAGATGCCTTGTGCGGAGTATACGTAAAGGTGACAAGAAGGAGAAGAAAAACTCTTACTTGTAAAAGAACACTAAAGAGAACACAAAAATGGCAAGGAATAATTCAATCAACATCGTGGCCCCTAATTCCAATAGAGAAATGTCCTGCTGAAGAACTGACTGAAGGATGACTAACTGCAATCCTGCCATGTCTGAGCAAGGGCTGGCAAGGAGTGGCTCTGCACTAGCACCCTCCACCAGAACACACACACTGGAAGTCTGAGCCCAACACGCAGGGGTCTGAGGTCACTGCAGGCAGGACTGGCCTGGAAGGTGCTGGCAATAGTCAGGGTTTATTTGTCTTAAAGTTGAAATCCATGATCTCACTCAGCAGCTGTGCCTACCCATGTATGAGGACACTGATGGAAACAGCCTGGGTTTCTCAGAGAATCTCGTCTGTGATCAGTGTGGATTCTCCTGAGCATGCAGAGCCATGGGAAGAAAGAGGCTTTTGTACTTCTGGATGATAGGAAAGGCCGTGCTGCAAATCTGATTCTGCTAACCTCTACTTTCTGGATGCCTGGGCACAGTTAATGCTCTTGGCACAAAAATGTGGAAGTAAGAAACTCACCTTAATTTGAGCACATTCTTTTAATGTTCCAAGGTAAAATGACTAGGCTTTGTTTTTATGTCAAGCTACTGCTGTAAAATTTACCCAGTCCCCATAATCAAGTTTCATTCACCTTCCTTTTTGCAAAAACAAAGCACTGAGATGTGGAAGACACATCCTAGCAGACAGATCTTCAATTACTACTGCGGCAGCAGAGTGCAGCAGCTAAGGGTTTCCAGCCCTTAGTCAGCACTGAGCTACTCTGCAACCCAGAGATAATACTGACAGTGCTCTGAGAATATCTAAAGGCAATGCAGCATCTCTTCTTACAAAATTTATATTCATTAGTTTTAGGATGCTCTTAATTGGTCAAAGCAGAGGTGATGGTTGGGTGGCTTCCTCACCGAACTGTGTGTAGTTAAATACGTCCCTGAGAAATTCACTAAAACTGACATTTGGTGCCAGCAATGCAGACAGAAGTCAGAAGCTGTGAATTCCTTAAATTTACTGCAGGATATAAAGGGGAGATCAGGTAGCACTGATAAATCTTGAGGGCTGCCACAAAACCCCAGTCAGTTGTCATGAGCTATAACCTCGCAGAGAGGGCAACTCAGAATAATTCTTTCTGGTGTTAGTTGCGCTGTCAGGAGTTATTTCTGCTGCAGAGTTTCACCTCCCTGTAGGCACAGGGGGCTCAGGTAGCAGCTGGCTTGCACCTGGGACGGAGCTTTCCCCGTACCCTGTGCAAGGCCAAGGTGCTGATGCTCAGGATGTTACATATTTTTTGCTCAAAAGCAAAAATAAAAAATGTTTCTCAAACAGAAATGAAGCACTGACTCGGTATCTGTAAAGTCCTGCTATGACTATCTGTCATGCACAAAATGAAATTAATTCAGTGCTTTGCAGCAGTTCTCACAGGATAACAGTTATTCCTCTTCACATCCTCTCTGCCTTTTTAAACCACACTTTCTCATCTAACTTTATTTAAGAAAAAGGAGGAAATTAATTACATCTCAAGTAATTAGAAATTTAAAATCCTTTAATTCACTTCTCTCAGACACACAGCTTTAGAATATATTAAGATGTTAGGTCTAATACTCTCCTCAGAAGCCTGAGAGACTAATTTATTTTGATGGAAGGCACACATGCCTCTGAAAGCAAACACAGCTATTAACTCCTTTAATCCCTCCCCATCACAAATGATATATTTTGTTATTTAACTACTGAATCGTTAAAAAAATCGCAAGACAGGTTCCAATAGAGTCAAACCCAGGGATGTGAGAGATGCAGGCTAACAGCCTGCCCTGCCCCAGCGTGGCCCTCACACCCTGGCAGGCAGCAGTAAAACACTCTGCAGTGTTTACAGCCCTGCCCAGAAACATGTCTGTGGGCTGGCTGAGCCTGTCCCAGCAGACCGAGCTCTTCCCAGGCATAAACACTGCTAGACATCTCTGATTCAAAGCACCACGAGAAATTTGGCTCAACATCTTACAAACAATAGGCTTGGAACATTTAATTGACCGTGAGTTGCATGAATTATGTCAGTTTACAGAAATATTATCTTGAAATGTAATTTCTGTACTTACTGCTGATAAAAAAACACACTAAAATATCATGCACTTGTTTTTTGAGAACCCTAACACACTTGACAAAACAAGTAGCAAATGCACAGATAATTTGATGCCATGTTGCTAAACTAAACTGGGGCTGAATTCCAGCTCCAGCACTGAATGCAAGTTAACACCCCGGACAAGCCAAATTCCTGATGGTGTCCCAAAAAGGCACTGCCAAGGCACAGTGCAGCACTCGGAGAAAAACACCAACACCAACTTTTACACTACAACACATTACACTAGACCCACCCCTGGGCATGCTGGCTGTGTTAGATGGCTGGGCCTGAGGGCTACATAAAGTCAAGGGTCACAATCTGTTCTCCTAATCTAGAAGATTAGGAACACATTCCAGTGATTACTGGAATATATTTTTTTTTCTGATATTCCAAGTGCTATCTGGCATGATAGCCTGCAGTAGACAACTTGAATTTTAGAAGATTAGCTATATAAATATTAAATAATGTAGAAATATATGTGTGTGTAGGCTGCAAAACAAATGGGAGTTGGGAAGGTCAGAGAAAGTATTTTAGAGAGGAAATGTTGGTACCTTGTTAAAGATATCTTTGGAAAGAACTGCAATATCCCCATACCCAAAAACTGAATTTCAAAGTAGCACCCGCAGTGCACCAAAATGGAACAGCCCTCAGTAAACATTTATTTCACAAGTCACCTACAAAAAGCCTATAATGAATTTTTTCTGAGGCTTTATTATGATAGATTGGCAAGAGTTTAAATTATTTTTCTTTAAGCAACGCAAAGCAGACAAAGGAGCCTAAAGATGATGAAAATCTGAAGGCACAAGAGGACACTTCTTTAGAAGCCTGAAGATTAAGAGCTTGTTATGCAGCAAAGCAATTAACACACTTGAACTTAAGCAGGGGATAATTTCTTCCAGATGAGGAAGAAAGGTGGACAGAGGACGCACGGTTAATAATTATCCTAATCTACTTTCCCCATTCCCGCACCGACGTTTTTAAGCGAATGGGATTTAGCAGCAAAGCAGGATAATTTGAGCCTGTGTACAGAGGATGATGCTGAAGAGGTTTTTGCTACGTGCACTCACTCAGGGCTGCCTCCCCAGAGCTCTGTGTCCACTTTCCATGTGCAGTGTCCATCCCCCCCTTAAGAGGGGAGGTGGCTCCAGCAGAAACGCGCTGGGCTCTGACAGCACTGGGCAAAACCCCAAGGGGGGAGCTGGAAATGTTCCATCCAATCCAGCACCTGCTAGACACTACTAGCAGGTTACCCCCAAAAGGCTGTCTAAGTAGAACTGCGCCTCAAGCTTTCAGGAAAATGGATTTGAGACACTCACAGCCAGAAGTTACAAGGCAAGGCCTTTCCTGGGGGAGAAGCTTGAGGAGTTCCCTCATGATTTAATGAGCACCACGAGCAGGAGGACAGGATGCATACAGGAAAGGTGAGATGTTCAGAGTGTGTCCCTTTTTGACACCCTGCTTCATTCTTCATCCCACTACAGAGTGGGATTAGGGGCACATTTTTGTACCCTGAATTTCCAATTGGCATTATACACCAATTTATATCAGATTAGGTTACCACATTTGTAATCATTCTACACCAACAGCATTGGTGCAGCACAGCACCCACCAGAGACACTGCACTGGTAGCAGCTTGAGGCAGCAACTTGGGAAATGTCTGCAGTCTGTTTTGTCAGGGTGAGTGGTAAAACAGTCACCTTGGCATTGCTTGGGATGCTGTGAAAGGCTCAAACACATCTTAAAATCATCACAAAGATTTGTATTGGCATTCAAAGGGAAAAAAAGAATGCCCTGAGAGATAAGTACCCGTGTATGCCATGAGCTGTGTGATCCCATGACAGATGTAGCAGCAATCCCCTTGGATACTCTGACTGCACACAAGGTCTGCCAAAAGCCACATAGGCTGATGAAAAATAATTTGTCACAGCTGGTCATAGCTGGGGGAGGGGAGGCAGATTTAAAAAGTCATGCTGTGCTAAGAGAAAATGGGAAGAAATTAAAAATTACAAGAGTGAACAAATGGCATCTTCCCAAAAGATTTTAGTATTGTTTGAAAATAATCCAAATACAAATATTTGATGGAAAAGAGAACCATTTTCAGAAAATATCATAAAGTTATTTGGGTTGGAAAAGACATCTAAGATCATTGAGTCCAATCAGTAACCTAACTCTGCCAAGTCCACCACTAACCCATGTCCCCAGATGCCACAGCTTTGCTTCTTTTAAGGCCCTCCAGGGATGGTGACTTCACCATTTCCCTCTTCCACTGCTTGACAGTCCTCTTGGAGAATAAGTTTTTCCTAATAACAACCCTCTCCAGGGACAATCAGAGCCCTTTTCCTCTCACAATGTCACTTTTTTTGCCTGGGAGAGGAGACTGGCACCCACCTGGCTCCACCCTCCTGTCAGGGAGTTCTAGTAAGTGAGAAGTTCCCCCCAGATCCTCCTGTTCTCCAGGCTGAGCCCCTTTCCCAGCTCCCTCAGCCACTCCTGGTGCTCCAGATCCTTCCCCAGCTCCATTCCCTTCCTGGATACACTCCAGCACCTCTGTGTCTTTCTCCAGTGAGGAGCCCAGACCTGAACACAGGATTTGGGATGTGCAGCCTCAGAAGTGCCCAGTACAAGAGGATAATGACTGCCCTGGTTCTGCTGGTCACACTCTTACTGAGGATGGTTATTTTGAAGGTTTGCTACTTACATGCCAACAATAACATCCTTCCACTTCCCACAGGGCCACACAGCTCTGGTCAGGAGCTGACACACACAGCTCAGGGATTTGGCCTTTGCAGATCATGGACAGATAAAAAATATTCAGGACAACTTCAACATGTATTTTTGGTGGATTATCTGCACTGCAATTTCTGCTTTTATTCCTGCATGTAAAAAAGCCTATAGCTAAACCAGAATCCCAAATGTGAACTACAAGAAACTAAAATATACAAATGTTCAATCATATACCCTATCATTAAAACCCTAGCAGAATCAAACCTCTAGACAACACACGCACACAATCTTCTTTCTGTGAGCTGCCTTACCATCATTCCTGTCAGCATTTACATCTTGATAGCTAACATCCACAGGAGCTTTGAAAATTCTTTGGGCTCTGCACAGTCCTCTGTCATGAAAAATAGCTCTCAAATACCTGGCATATTAGTATCAAGAAGGATCCTCGTACTCTGAATGGATCAAATCCAGAAAAGGTGCAGAAACACAGTGAAACACCCCAGGAAAACCAAACATGGAAGAGGCTCAAGTTCAAATGGGCTATTTATATGAAGGCTTTCTGATACCTTGTAATGCTTGTGTTCCCTTAGTTGCTAAAGAGATGTTTCTAACATAACCATGTTAGAGGCAGCATTATATCAAAACAAGACCAGTAAATGCACAGATAGGAAATTAAGGGAAAAAATGCTTTGAAAATGCAGATATTGTCCTTCTGTAAAGGAAAAGAAGCAAGAGATGTAAAATTAGGAGGTCAGGCTATCTAGAAAAGTAGAGAAACTTGACTTTCTTTCTCTGTGAAGTTGTACAGAAGGACAGAGGTTGCCTTTCTTCCTCTGACTAGAAATCAAAAAACAGGATACATTTACAACAGTCAAAAAACTCAGCACCTGGCTGATGACTCCTGCTATGAGCTAATACCCAGCTGAAAGAGAAAACTCCTCCCCTGAGAGAGTACTTTGGGTTGAAATGTGTACACAGACTTTTACATAGATCAGGTCCTTGCAGTAACTTAAAATATGCAAGAATGTGAAAAAAATTACCACTTTCCCTGCTGATATAAAAACTTGCAGATCACTAACTTGAATATTTTTCCTGTAATGAAGAAATTTCATTAAAATATGCTTGACAAATGCAGTCTCTTAACTAAAAGAATAAGGATCCATCAAAGTAAGTATGGACTAAAAAGTCTTTAAAAATAGTGTTGAGGTTACAACATATGCTTCATGTTTGTCATGTATTGTGCTGAAAACATACCTTAAGAAGACACTGGAGCTATCAAAAATCTGTATCTTCAAAAGCTGTTGTGCCAGTGGTCTATTTTCAGACTGGTTTTAATAATTTTGGTTCTTACTATAAAATATTCACTCACTTCCAATAAAATTTTAGAAAACTGTGAGGAACCTTCTATGGCAAAACTTCGTAAGCATTCCTAATAAATATACAGAAATTTGAGGTTACTTTTAGTTTGTTTAATTGTTTTCTTAATGGTTTACCCTTAGGGAGTGGGGCAAATTCCTCAAGAGTGCCAAAAGAATCTTTGCATCCCCAAGCCAATAAACTTTTCTGAAACAACAGTCTTGTTAGCAAAAAAAGATATTTGGAAGTTTGTCTGTCTGTTTAGGAAGCTCTTCTGTGTAATCTAGAAGCAAGAATTTAATGACAACAGACATTATGAGAACTTAATATACTGAATTAATTTTTATACACTAAATAGGAGAAGAATCAGTATGAAAAATGCATAGAGAAGAGCTGAGTTGGACTCTGTAGTCAACTTCCACATGATTAATGCAACACCACAATGTTGGGGTCTATAACCTGTTTATTAAAAAAAAAAAAAAAAAAAGGCAAAAATTTCACTTAAGAAAACTGACTTGTTAAGTCAATAAAACCTTTTGTGGGCAAAATCTTCATATCCAAACAGCCTGAGACTTGTAACCCAGACTTCAAGTGAGCTGCAGCAAAAAGGGAGGCAAACCAAATCTTGAACTGCACACAATGCAAATTGAGTGTTGAACAGTGCATTATTAATTTTCTCAATAGCTTTTCTATAGTGCTCAATGCTAATACATTAACCTTCACTTCATTCCTCAGAGGTGTTCTGTAAATCCCAGTTTGCTGACAAGAAATTAAAGCACAGAAATATTAAGTCCAGCAGCATGAAAACAAAAGAAAAAACACACACAAAAAAAGCTCCACAAATAAATAAGCAAAACAGAAAACAAACAAACCAAAAAAGCCACCGCTTATTTGAGGACCCAGACACAGATGCTTAAACATTGATTTTCATTTTTTACCTCTTGGAAGTGTAATCTTCTTATGGCAGTCATGACTACCACATTTTTGTCCATATTCACGTAGTAAATACAAGCATATTCCTACACAGATGTTTGTTGACCTTCTTTTTTAATTAAAAATTCTGTTTGCTTTTATGCTTAGGCACCCATCCCGCAGTCACCGAATTCTTGCTGCAGTCATTCACCCGGCCTATCACCAAACCCAGGATTCTCCCTATCACAATGTAATCCCTGGAAGGAAGAGCCAAAGATCCTTGCTGTACACAAGGAATGTGCCAGAGGTACACTGACCCCAGGGCTGCACTTCCAATTCAACTGCAAAACTCCTGATGAAACCAAGAATTCACTTTTAAAATAAAAACCAACAAACCAAATTGCCAAATGTATACCAGAAGATTGAGACTTTTGTACTACTTCACAGAAACTTGGGAATAACAGCTGCAAGAAGTTCATGTATAAAGATCAAGGTGTTCAAGGCACTGTCTCCAATTTTTCAATTAAAAACCCATCTCAGTAATCCCAAATATATGGGGGTATCTTCTTAAGGATTTGCATATTATGAAATTACATAGAGAAGGTGAAAATCAAAAGAATGTTTAGTTTCTTCCACCATGAAAAATTAGTAAGCATGAAATCAAGTTGGAAGCCTGAGGTGGCAGGTTTGAGACCATAGGCAGGTATGTTCTAGGACTGGTTGTCACAGAACTTTTTGGGTACAGGTTTAAGAACAGTTAGAAAATGAAGGGGCTGAGGGGAGGCAGAAATAAATTGCTCAGGAAAACTGAATAAAGATGAGTCATGCCCCAAGAGAAGGGCTAAGTAGAGATAGCCTGTCCAAAGAGGAAATTTTGGAGACTCAGCATATCTTAGTAGCAAGTAACAAACATTAAATTCAGAATGTATGCACAGAAATTGATATGATTACCAAAGACAACTGCAGTGAAGAAGGAACCATCTGAACTGTTATCTTCCCCTGAGTGAATGCACTCATCCAAAAGCTAATTCAAGAAGAATCCAGCATGCTGAAAAAGCTCCCATCACCTTTCCTAGACAATGCTCTGTGCAAACAATGCTTAAATATCTGTCTGGCAAGGACAGCACCAGGCACTCACGGTTAACACTGACCAGAAATGTCTGGAGATTTCAGTTCTTCAGACCAAAAGCTTCCCACCTGCAGTCTCTGTACATGCAGTTATTGACCCTCCTCAGCAAATCAATCCTCCACTTTGGACTGACCATAACATTTAGACCATTCAGGAGAAAAGCAACATTTTTTGCAGGAGGGCAAAAAACTGAGTCTTGGGCCTGCTCTTATAGCACTCATTCTCTACAACTCTGGTGTTCTGGGTTTTTTTACATCTACAGAGTTCATTGAGTTAATCTTGTTCTGTTTAGGGCAGGTTAGAACCAAACGCTGGAACCTTGCTGTCTAATTCCAAGCCTCTCCATTAACACACAGCAGCCTGCAGTGTAAAAAGATCCTTAGGAATTTCAGCCTTCATAAAGGCACATATTCTCTGCATACAAATAATTACAGTACTTGACACTGAACTCCCACTAAGACAACAAGGTCACCTCCCCATTGAGGGCCACTAGACGTGAACATCTGTCACTTAAACAAATGTCACTGAGTATATGAACCTGAAGGCTTCACTTATCCACAGAGAATAGGGGAAAAAAAAGTTGTATTTTCAGGTTTATGGGGTGACATCTGTTTGAGTGACAGATGCCTGTGCCACTAGAGTACTGAACACAATGTTTTTGTGAGAGAGTAATCACCTCCAAAAGACTTTACCTGGAACAATAAACTGAGTGTTCTTTCTTCCATGATAAGCTCTTTTCATACTTTAAAAATCCCGTTTATCAGGGCTTGAAGTCGCAGAATTTAAGAGCTGCATTTGTTAAAGTAAGGCAGCCTAAAGCCTTTAGTGACACCGAGTTATTTGTGCCTAAGCCTAAATCCTGGTGTTTAGATCTCATTATCTCAGTTTGACCGCGAGACTGCAAACAAGCCATGCAAATTTGTAAAACATCCAGCCTCATTTGTATTAGAACTAAACACTACTTTGGGTATGTACAGTTTTGGGATATTTATTTTTACTGCTGAATGCTACACTAATCTGCAACTGAATTGATTATTGTATTGAATTAGCCATTATTTGATGATTATCTCAAGCAAAACAGAACAACCCCAAACCAGCAGGGAGTCTTTATCTAAAACCAAAGGCAAACAGATTAAAACTGTGAAATCACAGCTCTATAATTTATTAATTAATATTTTTTGGGTTGTTCCATTAGAACTTAAATACTTGTTGGGAAGACAATTCATTATTGACAGGATGCTGTAAACCCTGTAAAATATTCTATCAAGAATTTTGTTCTTCACTAAATCCAGTAACTAGGCTGCTTGAACAAGGATCTACAACCACCTGGGATAAGTAAATTTTATATTCTTTTAGAAATACAACCATTTTACTGAAAGCCACAGTCTGAGAAGAAAGATCAGAAGATGTGGCTAAATACAAACTAAAACTGTCAAGGCAATGTGCCTATGGGATAATTGATTCAAATCCAGATTCTCCCTTAGGAGATATAGCAAAGCTATTGATGACTTCTTGATCACTCAAGACTTCTGGCAGAAAATGAACACTCTTAAGATCCATCAGATAACCCAAACCATAATTTTTCATCTTCTTTCTACTAATCTGAAATGCATACAAAAAGAACTAAACCATCTGATTTTAAAATAATTTGACAAAACATGGCAAAGCACCTTCCTGTCTCCCAGGACTGTCTAGCCCTGTCCTCCTTTGTGAGTGACTCTCTCTGCAGAAACACTGCAGCCACGTCAACTCCAGCATCTCCCTGAGTTATACCTGAGATACATCCATTGGGTTATATGCAAAGGAGCTGCAGGTCTGGATATATTAGTGGAAAATGAGTTTGTCCAGACTGGAAGAGGGTTATCTGGTTCTGAAGAGGAAAACACACCTTGGGAAGAGCGAGCAGCTCACTATGGAGAACTGCAGCAGCTGTTTCACAGCACATTAATGTTTTGAAAACATCAAAACACTTAATTCCCACCCCCAACAGGCTCATCAAAGCTATGTTCTTAAAAAATCATTTGGGAAAAGGGGAAAAAGTGACAGTTCAAACTTCTCCAAGGTCCCTGAGGAAAAAAGCAATACTGACACACATAGATTTGTCTAATGTGGTATATGAATTTTCATCAGCTCCACAGCTTCACAGAAACCCAACAGATTTACCACAACCTGTGAACTGTATCCCTGGGAGGTCAGACTGTTTCTACAGCGGCTCCCTGGACTCCCAGGGCCAGCCCAGACCTTGTTCCCCTGTCAGGGAAGGCGAGGGGACACCTGGAACAGCAGGATGGGCAAAGGAAGGGATGCGGGAGAGGCGTCCTTCCTGCTGGGAGGGAGGGCCTGAGGGGGAAGAGCAGGTGAGTGGCACACAAGGATGAAGAAATGGCAGAGTAGGGTGGCACCTCCTGCCTGGAGTGAACAACCTGGTCACTTGTCCTGGGTTGCAGTGCAAGATGCAACCAAAAGTGTGGATTCTGTCACCATCAACTGGAACTGGGGCAGGGGGTGGGTGTGGGGTAACCCTCTGTTCATGGCCCAGCTGTTAAATCCAGCTGGGGCAGTTCCTTTCTCTCTTCCAGGACCCA
>VYXF01012386.1:0-29267 GCA_013397295.1 Polioptila caerulea | reverse complement strand
TTTTTTGTATTACTGCATTTTTATCTTTGTTTCTCCTAATAAAGAACTGTTATTCCTATTCCTATATCTTTGCCTGAGAGTCCCTTAATTTCAAAATTATAATAATTTGGAGAGAGGGCTTTACATTCTCCATTCCAAGGGAGGCTCCTGCCTTCCTCAGCAGACACCTCTCTTTTCAAACCAAGACACCACCCCAAAAAGGGTGGCCAGGAGGTGGACAGGTATGGAACAGGTTGCACAAATGGAAGCCTCTACTCAGGCTGCCCAGAAGAAACTCTTCCATGACAGTATGTTCTCCACAGTAAATTTGGTGCCACACTAGGAAAATAAATTTACAGCAAAAGCAATGACAGCTGTCTGTATCACAGCTCATTTCCACTCGAAAGGGATCATTTTTCAGATGCTTACGATTCAAGTCCCACTTTTATGATAAATTTAGCACATTTTTTCCTAATTTGTAAATAATTTTTTAAAGCTTTAAAATGAAAATGATTAGAGAAGGAGAAAAAACGTTTCATGCTTATCAGTATATATTTATGTGCAATCACACAGATTTTTTTTTTTGATGGATGTTCAGAATGTGAAAACTAACAGAAGTCATATTTCAGATTAAAGCTGTCTTCTGGTTGACCAAAAGTAGCTATAAAACTTTAAATTTATTTTTCAGTTATTTTACAGTATATTTTTTTAATACGCATAACTCAACTATGCAAATATTATCACTGCACTGTTGTATTTAGTATATTCAGCAGGACTAGCTCCTTCAGTCAATTGGCAAAAATTGTGGTCCCATTCCACAGTGTGGAATCAGTGGGCCACAGACAGCTGAGTTTCCCAAGGAGGTATATAACAAAACAAAAATATGTAAAATAAATAAAAATAAAAATAATTAAATAAATAAATACGTTTATCTTTTTTTGGTTTTGTTTGTTTGGTTTTTGCACCACAGATAACTGAAGCTGCAAATAACTCAGAGGTTTGAGAGTATTAATTGTGTTCACGTCTAAATTTTTTTTTGTTTCTTCTTTTTTTTTTTTTTTTTTCCCTATTCAAGGTCAAGGATAAATTCTGAGGTGCATTCACATCTCCTGCATCCAGGTTAAATCACTAAAAAGCCAAAATCCTCACTGAAGCACACAAAGCAGCCAAAAGCCCCAGGGGTCTCCTCAGATTTTTCCATGTTCTTTCATTCCAGGCCATGGCAACACAGTCCCCACATGGATCTGTCACCATAAAAACTGCTATCAGAAGGATATCAGAATAAAACCTGAATAAAACTCCACATTTCAGTTCCAAGGCTGAGTAATAAAGTTTAAAAGACCTGGTAATTTCAGTAGCACCTTACCACAGAACCAGCATTACAGCTGTTATAGGTGCTGTTTCTGTTGACAAGGCTATCATAGCTATGAACAAGGAACGCTGAATATTTTGTTAATCCCCAACTTTCAATCATCACCTTACAGACTAAACTGACATATGGGTAAAAGGGATTTAATTTTCTACACAGCCCTAAAGAACTCAGAAGAACTTCAGAACCACGGGCAAGTATTTCACTGTAAATGCTGCAAAAATGTAAGATTAACTTCCACTAACTTAGCTGCTGCACAGTTAAATCAGTCCAAATCACCACGGTTCAAAGAGTTCAATATTTTAAACCTGTGTCACTGAAAGTTACTTAAATAATAACTTTTCCCTAAAATTCCTCTGCCCTTTTTTATTGTTTTCATATTATTTCAAGTTTTTCTTAGTTATGCATTTTTTGCATTCTTTTGTGGTATCATGATGCTAGAGAGGAAACTTATACTTCAGAGTATTTTGAATTACTGGTGTACAAGACTGAATTAAGGCAATAAGCTTACTAATAACAAAACCTGAATTCAAGGCAAACTAAATAAAATTCAAATTGAATTAAAGGGGGCATTTCCTGCCAATTATTTCATTTATTCAAACCGGCTAGATGCATCTCAAACAGCATACCTCACAAAAATAGACTTAACAGATCAAAACTTCCACGGGGAATTTAAAGGAATTTTACTGAAATGGGTTAATATCTCCTGAAACAGTCAGGCCACAGCTGGATGGTGCCAGAGAACATCCTGTCCCAGCCATCTGCTGCCAGGCTGCATCACAAGGCACACTCCAAGCACCAGGACCAAGGAGGTTGTCCTGGCTGGACCCAGCATACACAGCTTTGGGATTTGCCTTCCTCTGCCCTGGGTATCCTCGTGCCTTGGCAAGCACCAGGTCCACACAACGACACACATCACCTGCCTCACCTTGCAAACATCTGCTGTGTCCTTTCCATTAAAATTAGATGGGAATTAATACTTTTCCCCTTGAAAAGGTTATTTTATATGACCCCTCTGCTTCCTTTAGACCTCCCTCTTTCATTTTGCGATGGGAATTGTGGAGTTCAAGCCCACATTGCTTCTTATCTGCTGTGCGTGTAAAGCTCAGCCTGGAGAAAGTCACTGCTTTGTGCTGGGTTTAGTTTTGTACAGAACAAACTTCTGTGGAGATCTTTCTCCTAAACCTTTTCACAAGTGTCACAAAATACCACACATGGTGGTTTTGCATGTCCAACTCACTGGCATGCTCAGCCATCAAAGTCTATCCCAGCTTAAAAGGAGCCTGTTAGGAATTGTAAGGACAAGCTGACACTCAGAAAGGCTTCCAATAAATAGAAATCAAAAGCAGACCTGCTTCATCCAAGCATGGTACTAAAGCTATCTCCCTTATAGCTTTCAGCAGTGATTTTCCTTTAGGCAAAAGGATATTAAAACAAAAGTGGGCAATCCCAAACTTACAGGAGGTTTAATGTCTGTAAGGAAAAAATACATCACCAAATACTTCATCAGTAATTTGTTCTCTTAGCATAATCCTTGTAACCTTATAGCTGGTAACAGCAGAAATTGGAAGATGAATGACTTTGTGGAAAAAACACTTCTGAAGAGTTTTTTCATTAATTGTCTGACAGAGAAACTATTACACTAATGCACTGTGAATGCAGAAGAACTAACCTAAGAGTTTGAGGAGTTACCAGGTTCAATCCTCTAAATCATAAACTAGAAGAGATTTTATGAAAATATGTTGATTTTGGCTGAGGCACTGGTCTAACAATCAGCAATGGCATGAGGAGAAAACCACAAGTATTGCTGAACTAAACTGACAGCATACTAATGTTTGAAATATCAAAACTACTTCTGCAGAAACAAAAACAGAAACAACAGAACTCAGCACATCAGTACAAATGGAAAAGGCATGTGGAGATTGCCTGTGTGACAAGTGGTAAGTAAAATAAAGGAATTTTTCAATTGAAACAAGACTTTTTTTCCATTCTGCCCACCACAACTTCTGGATACAGCCTGTAAGAGCCCACTGAAAGGCCTCAAAAGGTTCAGTTTGCCTTTTTTATTTGAGAAAGCTCTTATTCACTGTGAAGAAATATACTACTACTGCTTTTCCTACTACTAAATTCTTTGGTAAAACTAAGCTGGACTGCTACATCTTGCAGCACACATTCCACACCACAGACTTTTTTTTTCTTTTTTTAGGGAGGGGGCACGTTATGATTACTGTAGTTCTTGTATGTCACGTTTACAGTTCTTAATTTTTATTTAAAACAGTTGTGTACTGCATGTCTTAAATTCAAGCTATCCCGTATTTTAAACCCAAAAATCAGTCCTCCAATCTCTCTATGCCAGTTTGATGACTTCAGCACAAAACCAGGGCTTTCACTTCATTCAGCTCACAATGGGGACATGGAGATTATCCAGTAGCCCAGAGGAGTAACACCAAAGGAGCTGTTGCTGATTTGTTACCAAAGACAGACACACACTTACAAGGCAAAAACTATCACATTTAACACACACCAGCAGGAGAACAGAAGTGAAAACTGACTTCACCAGCACTGAGCTCACGGTGATGATACCACAAAAGCGACCACAGATTGGCTCGTGACACCCAAGAGGTCAGGGGAGAACCCCAGAGGGTCCAGGCTGAGGAGATGCACACAGGCCACAGACTCAAGCTGCTGCTCCATAACATCCTCCACAACATCCTCCACACTCTCCAGAGGACTGCAAGCAATTACAGCCCACTCCAACCCCAGCTGACTGCCTGAGTGACCACCAGAAGGGAAGAGAGCAGATTTACGAGGTGTCTGCTGACACAGGACCTGAGCACGGAGCAGGTGCCTCCAGCCCCCCTGGCACTCAATGGGATGCAGAAATGGCACAAACCTCTTATTTCTGTGTCTCTTGATGCTCCATGTACATGGCCAAGGATTTGACCCTAAACAAATAAAAAAAAGTGAATGCTGTAGTAGTACACACCAATAAAAGTTAAATTCCCCCACAAACCAAAAAAAAACCAAACAAAAAACAACTAAAACCAAAAAAATTCCCAAAACAAAAACGCTCTTCCCATTAGTTAAAAAAAAAAAAAAAGGTGAACAAAAAGTTATTATAAAGGAAAAAAAACTAACTGAAATCCAGACAATAAAGTCAGGTCAATGTAAATATAGAAGAAAAAATATGCTGCTGAGTTTATAAACAGCATCCAAGCTTTCTTCGATGTATTTTTAAAAAAATATATCATGTTTTCAAAGGATCCATGCAGGTATAGTTAGAGCCACTTGCACAGTCCAGTTGTTACACCGTTTATTCCCAAGAGCAGGAGAGCATGGTTTACTATCAAAAAAAGACCTCAGTAAAGAAGTTGGGAAATTATTTGCACTAGAACTAATTTACCAAACTAAAACTTTCCTGACTTGGCATGTGCAGTTGGGGGAGGGCTTACCAATTTTGTTCACTTGTACATCTACTAATAATCCAAATTTAATCTGCACAACAGACTGGCAAGGCAGATGTAAGTCTATTTTAGAAATTCTCACCTTGGAAATCCTTTTCTAATTCATTCTCTCTCCTCTTCTGAGATGGGGCTGAGGGCCTGTAGTGCACCCCACGCCACCATGTGTTTTAAGGAAAGCAAACATTCCTTTTACCTCTGTACCCTTGCCATGGTCTTCCAAGCAAACCAAGACACAGCCAAGGTTCCAAATGGTGTTTATTGGCTTCAATTACTGTTCTGTTTTTAAATAGACAGTGACTAGAGCATAACTCCCCAGGTCTCTAACCAGAGGCAATAGGAAGATACAGATCAGCCAATGCTAAAATCTTCAGCGTAAGGAGGGAGAGGCAGGAGGAGAAGAAGCAGTATCAAGAGCCTGGCCAAGCAGTTGCACAAAACAACTCAGCCTAATGTACTTGGAGTCACTCTTGGGTCGAAATCACGGAGCAGTGCTGCACTGAGGGCCAGGAGATGCCATGAATGAGGTCAGTGCCTCCCAGAGAAGTGGCAGGAAGCGAGGCCAAGGTTCCTGGCAGGAGACCTCGGGACCTGCCAGAAGCTGCAGGAGGCAGATGAATCAGGCTGAGGGACAAAACCAGAAAAACAGAAAAATCCTGCAATGTGAGAGCCACCCTGCTTGTGTAACTAACTACAGTAAAGTAAATTTTAATTGCCACAGGACACGTTAGTTCTGGTTTTTTAAAGCAGCTTTGTAGAGCAACATCTGTTTCCTAAAAATGCAGAGCCCAGCTTCTCAGGGGAGTTCCTCACCACTGGATCACAAATCCCTCTGCAGAGGGGCAGCATCCATCCCTGAGATTAGGACACTGGTAACAGAAGGAGACCTGGGGAGGATAAGACTTGCCTAATACCAAACAAAATAGCCCAAAAAGGATACAAAACAAATGCCCATGGGAAGTTATTTTATCTTAAAAATTATCTTGGTGACAAAAATAATACACTTTCTTCCATAATGGAGCACAATGCACTGGTCCTCTTAATTTGCTTAGTCCTACATTTAATAGCCTTATCTGGACATTCTTAATGCCAATCCTTTGTAAAATGACAAAACCTAAATGTGTTTACATGGCCAAGGAAAATACCATATTTTTGAGCAAAAAAATAAGATTTTACTATTAATGCATTTGTGTCACAAAACTCATCTACTTTCTTGAAATAGCAAAAAATTAATGTAGAGGAACATCCAACTTCCCTGTTTACTCCTTGAAGTAGCGAAAAATTAATGTAGGGGATTATAGTGCTTCCCTGTTTACTCTGAATAAAAAGCAACAACCCTCCAGTCCATGAAAAAAGTCAAGCACTGCATCTGTGAAGGCACCATTGGCACATATTCACAATATGAGGCACCAACTGGCCATGTAGAATGGACAAGACTAAATTATGTCCACATAAAACTTGTATTTTAGGGCTTCAGACTTAGAAAAAAAAACAAACCTTACAATAAAAGGGACATTTCATGACACAAAATTACAATCATTAGGTGAGTTACCCTACTCTAAAATAATTTTAATATAATATGTTTAGCTCCTTGAAATTGTCTTTGTAGATGGTCCCCTAGTAAAATATTTTTTGCAATAAAGTAATTTACCAAGAGCCAAATTGCTTTACTCCTATTAGAGTTTCTCCTGTACCTATTTTATTTTTGCCTTGACAATGTATTTTAAAGGCAGTAAAGCAGAAAGCAGTAAAAGAAGCAATAATGAAGGAAGAGACACACAAAGTGATCCTTAATGGATTGTCAGCTCATGAAGGCAATTCACAAGCTGGAGCAAAATGAGTTCTATGCACAAAAGAAATCAATACTCATTGTAGCATCCTTCCTGCTACACTGCAATTTATCAGCTAAGCAGAATGCTGTCACATCTCATAGGTCTCCCAGAGCTCTCTGCTCTCCCAAGCAATATTTATTCCCCAGGGGTTTCACCCCAGCTGAATCAGATCCAAGAACAACACCCAGCTGCTGACTCACAGAACAAGGCAGAGTCTCCAGGAGCCAAGGCCAGCATGAGCCTCAAACCAAGAGGTGGAGAACCTCACATGACACGAGACATCCCTGGAGAGCCATCTGTCCCCCTGCTGACTTACCAGATCCATATTTACACAAGCAAATAGACCATCACATTTATTATTCAACTTAAAACAGGGACATGCTCAAGCTGCCTGAAACTTGCATGGTTATGTTTTAAGGACAGGTGGTTAAAAAATAAATAAATAAATAACTGATTCCTTAAAAATGAATAGATAAATGTCAAGAGACAATCCACAAATGCACACTTACAAATCCAAACATTTTGGGAGTTGTAAAGATTAGCAATAATTTTGCTGTGAACAAGACTCATAACAATCATACTAGTCATCTAAACCTGGAAAGAAGTGAGCAGCTGAATTCCTGAAGTTTGCCCTCACACTCAAGCCAAATTTATTAACATAAAAATTTTCAAACGCAATTCAGAGCCGAAAGCCCTGCAAACCTATTAATGTGTCTGGAATAAATAACAGCGGAGAACCAGGAGACGCAAAGGTCACAAACTCACATTTACCTAATGGACCGTATTTCTGCATTTCACATCATCTGAAGTCTTCTAATGAAACATAATAGCACCAAAGGAAATAACCCCCCATTAAAGAGGTGCTCCCATCAGCTCACTGCTGTAAGAAGCATCCTCAGCACACCAGTCAGCCTTGAGTGGGTGTGAGGGCTGCTGGGAATTAGCAGTGACACAACCTAGCATTCAGGGGCAGAAATCCTTTCCTAGAGAGCAATGGTGATGAAACACCTGCCCTTCTACAGGGCAGGCTGGAAGATGCTTGGGAATTTTAGATAAGTGTTTTGAGATTGGTTTTGAAACACTCGGAGGTCAATTTTGGAGTTTTCAATTGAGAAATTGAAAGCCTGATGAGTGAAAGTAAAGCTCCATGATTTAAAGGCTTCCAAACAGGCATCTTCAAGGACAGATCAGCTTTTCTCCCAGTATCTTACCTCCTCCTCTCAAAGGACACAGAAATTTTTGGTCAGACTTAAGAACCTGCTACAATAGTAAGAGCAAATTAGGGAAAAATAAATAATCTTTGGAAAGTGCTGCCTACTGCTCAGGCAATCTCAGCCACTTCTTCCTCTAGGAGATACCCAGTAATTGCAAATGGAAGGCCATAGGAATTAAATACTATGTGAGAGAGAAAGTGAGAAACTGAGAGAGAGATTGAGAGAGGGTACATGAAAGATATTGCCTCCTACAATTAGGAGGAAAAATGCTTGACTAAATATTGTGAACACAGTGAAGAATTTTTTTTTTTTTTTCTAAGAAGGTGCAGTATAACAATACAGCAGAATGACAGCTCCTCCTAAATTATCAATATTCAGCATCACTTCAATATGCAAAGACTCCTGGAGGGTTTGTTTGGGAAAATAAAATCTAATACCCACAAACCTAATAGTTTTTTTTTTTAAAGGACTAGCTGTAACAAAAGTTGCTGGTA
Organism: Polioptila caerulea; assembly: GCA_013397295.1. Lineage (NCBI taxonomy): Eukaryota > Metazoa > Chordata > Aves > Passeriformes > Certhiidae > Polioptila > Polioptila caerulea. Next base: position 20,918 of record VYXF01012386.1, on the reverse strand, counting down.
TCTGCTGAGTTATGCTGGAGAAAGCAAGTTATGAAAACACCTAGAGAGCCCCAGGCACAGAACTGCTACCTTGACAAAAGAAAAAACTAATAATAAAATTAAATAAAAACATCAGTGGTAACAGACACCACATTCCAAAAATAGACAGTAAAGACACCCTGAAAAAGGCCTCAGAAAAACCCAAAGGTACTTCACAGAGGAATTTTCTGGAGCCTCGGATCTATTTCCAAGACATTTAGGAACAATGCAATGAAAAGCAGGACATTCAGTGAGAATATTCTTTTAGGGGTTTAAATAGCAGCCTTTGCTTCGACCTTGGAACCAGCCAGACCATGGAACACTTCTGTGCACAGCACAAGTTTCTACAGGACTTCCCAGATCCAGAGCACTCGGTGAAGGGGGTGCAACAGGAGCTGGGTAGAAGGCTTTGCCCAGAGCCCTACTAGAAATAACATTATTGCAAGAGGAAATGTTCTCATTACTTGGCATTTCCCACCTACTGCTGGTAAATCTCCAAACAATGAAAACAATTAATTGGTAGATTATAGGAACAGCTGACTTTCCCTTCACAACTCGGCCTTAAGAATAACATTAAACCATCTAGGCACATTTTCGGCCTTTCCCCACTCTCCTCTTCCTCCCTCCTTTAACCCACTGCCATCCTGGAAAACACACATTGACCTCCCCACCCTTCTACACACAGCCCTGCTTCCAATACATAAAATTCAAAGGAAATAAAAAATTATACAGTACAATGACTATTCTGTGCCTTGTTCATTGCTCATTAGACAGTCTGGAGGTCACCACTTAAGACTTAAAGTAGGAGAAAATTAAAGACTAAAGTGTTGTATAATCTTTTCATGGCAGAGACATTTTTCTGTCTGATTTATCCTCGCTGGAAACAAACAAACAAACAAACAAACAAAACTTGCAGGATGTCCCATCCCTGGAAGTGCTGAAGGCCATCTTGGGCCAGACTCTGAGCAACCTGGTCTTGGGGAAGGTGCCTCACCCATGGCAGGGGGTGGAACGAGATGATCCTTTCCAATCCCAGCCATTCCAGGATTCTACAGTTTAGCAGAAAGAATAAATACTTTGGACATGGGAATGCACCTGCAGTTTGCTGACACTTCTGGCTTTAAAGCAGTGAGGACCACTCAGAGCAGCTTTACTCAAACATAGCATTGAAGGGTTTGACACATGCACAACAAAGCAGGTTGATATGTTGGTAAGCCTGCAGCAATAAAATATTTGTGCAAATAGTTCAGGGACATGGAACTGAAGGTTAAAAGTGGAGCAGGAGACCTGTACTTAAAAAGCATACACATACAGATGCACCTACATGTATTTTACCTACACATAATGTACAGATGAATGATAATCAATGCCAATGTATGTAGACACTGGACTTGGTTTTTTGGAGAAAACATTCTTCATGTAATTATTTTAGGAAGATAAAACAGGAATGGATAACTCATGCCTACTTAATACAAGATTTGCAAGTCATTTAAACAATAATATAATAATTAAATTAATTTTACTACATGGAACCAGCTACTAGTAGCCAATTCTGTTACATAATTTTAGATAAAATACTAACCTTACTAACATTTATATTCATATTTTATTGACTTCAATAGAACACTTATTCCATCCTCAGTCTAGTGAAACCACTGTACATTCACAATATCATGAAGCCAGAACCTACTCAGTATGCCAATCTAATTATAGGTTTTGTCAGACATACATACAAGCTGACAGTTCAAAAGAATTTCCATCTTGAAAAAGCTCCAAGATTTATTACAAATAAGTTGGGCCTCTTACCAAGACACGCAGAGATTAATTAATTTATCTACATTACTACATTTTTTCCATGTTTGCACTGCATTTTTCTCAATAATGTTGCAGCCAGATGCTTCAGCTCTCCTAGACCAGAATTTTTACTGGCTCCTTGCCACATACACAATGTGTTTGTACAAAAATCGGGATTTCTTTGTATGTTGATACTCAATTGTCCATCTTCTCAACATGCAGGGCCTGGACCATTTCAGGCCAGTGACACACACTGCCATCCTCATCAGGAGAAGGTGCACAGGGACTAAAACCAGGAGCACACCTAGTGCTGCCTTTCCAAATCAGCAAAAAGATGAATTAGTTCCTTTCCCTCCGGTAAGGAATAGCCTTGATGGAAATGTTATCACTCAAAAATGCTCGTATTCCTTCCTTAGACACCCCAAACATGTTTTAGTGTACATGTGACTTTCAGATTCTTACTCATCTCCCCTCCCTCACCAGACTAATTTACTTTCACTGCATGATAGAATCTATCGGCTGAGCGAACATCAGGGATAATCACGGCGTTTCCAAAAGGATTTATTACAGATTATAACAAACTCATCACCTTAATGGGATTTGTCACACAATAGTTTAAATCAACGCTATAGATCTACAGAGGATAACAACTGCTTTAAAATATAGGGACCAAACCTCAAAGAGTCATTAAGTACATAATGAACTCCCTCAATTCACATGGAAATCCCAGCAGCCTCCTCAAGAGCATGGGTAGGCATGATTAAGCCAGAAAGCACAGGTTGCAAAATACTTCACCTGAGACTTCTGCTTTTCTCATGCACTTATTTATTTTAAGTCATTTAAATAATATTACAGAAGCCAATCTTGTATTAAGGCATCTACCACACTGCGACAAGCTGAATTTTCTGTTGTTGGTTCGTTTTTTTGGACAGAAAATTTCCTTTAGTTCATTAAAATCAGTTCTAAATAATAAAAAGTAATTGATTAATCTCAAAAAACCCCCAACACTTTATCAGTTAGGCTATCAGAATGCTAACACCATTTACAAGCAATGTGAAATAATACACACAAACACTCTGGCCCAGTCTCAGTGAGGTTTGAGACTTGAAGAGCAAAAGCAATGGAAGGAGCCTCTGGAGGCTGCAGTGCATTAACTGCCTACCAGGTTCCTACCATGTACTCTAAAGAGTCAATGGCACAAAACCTCACAGCTGTCACCAAGAGAGGGATTTTACACTCAATATGAACCGTGGGGGAGTGAAAATGAATCTAGTCGGTAATGCCTGTAAACCCCCTTCTAACCGCAGGTCACAGTGAGAAAATTATCTTTTTGTACATCAGCAATCCAGAGGAGGAGGACATAGGAGAACTTAAAACACAGAGCTCCCATTGGCAGAGAAGCAGACATGGCCAATTTGCCACATGCAAATCCATCAAATACTTCTCACAACCTGTATGGGAGCACTGGAGACAAAGGTGCTGGCAGGAGCATCAGCTGGCACACACACACTTCTTTATCTTTTCTCCCCTTCATACACACCAACCCAAGCAGTCAGCAACTGCTAGTTAATCCAGACCAGAGGACGAGCGTGCCTCAAAAGAAACCACACAGACAATCAGAATCAATTGCTGATCTCCTCCAGAATGCCAAACAGCCAACCCTGGAGACAGGAGCAGGAGCTCAGACAACCTACGCTTGCTGACTGCTGCCCCGGTGTGGTGGATGTTTTAACAGACCTAAGATTACTGAGAAAAATAACATTACCCTGCTTCACACTTTTCTCATATTCCTTCATCCTTTGGGATTTTCCTTTAAAGCTCTACATAAGCAATATGGGTAGCTATAGGGAATAGTGTGGTTACTGAATATTGTCCCATTGAACTGGAAAAGAACTGCCCAAACATACATTACTTTTATTTCCCAGTTGAACCGTTCAGTAATTTTTTTCCTTTTTGGTTTGTCAAGCTTGATACACAGCCAGCTTTACAAGTCTGCCCATCCCCACAAATCCAGGATTTGGGAAAAGCTGAGTTACACAACAGAAAAAAAAAATAAATTAAAAGTAGAAAGCTTAGAGGAACAAATAAACACTGGAGAGGAAAAGAGAACACAGGTCTAAGGCAAAGTCCAAAATGCCTTCATCAGTCAGAGGGATGAAGCAGTATTTAGTAGACATAAGAACAGATACTTGAGCCATGACTGACTAGGAACTACAATCTCTTTGAACAGCGTCCTTTTGAAAATGTTGGTTTATACTGTGAGAGACTAAATCAGATACATTAAACTTTAAATAATAATCTAAATCAAATGTGTGAATCTATACTATAAAATAACCAATTAAGACTGCTTCAAATTATGGCATTGATAGGAACTAAAACTTAAGTACAGTGGAATTTCAATTCCTTGGCATGAAAGCATGAGCCCATTACGCTGCACTGGCATTCGCCAGCTGAGCTGTCAGGGCTGTTCCAGGTGTAGTTCCCTCTCCTGGGAAGGTGTCCCTCTGGATAAACCAATGACCAAACCTTTACCCTTCATCTCCCCTGAGGTGCTGTAACTCTATTTAATCCTCAGCCAGGTCACAGGCAGCTCTTTCCTGGCATCTCCACACTCTTCTCTGTAAAATACCTGCTGTAGTCTTTTTAATTCCCCTTTACAACAGCCCTGAAGAATTCTATTCCAGTGCAACAATAACAATGATCAAAAAAATATGCAAATGGTTGTATGTTTTCTTCTACGTGCCCAACTTGCTGATGACAGCTAACACAGTCAACCCCCCAATCCATTCTCATCCGCCCCATCTTACCTCAGTTGCTCATACTCATGATTATTTCCCATCAAACCTGCCTCTAATCCAACAGTTTGACAGTACTCAAAGCCTTCTTAAGAACTCACTGATACAGCCCCCAAAAGTTATTAAAAATGAAGGCATACAAGATACGAACATAAAATCATATAATTATGGCTCTCTTACACAAAATCCTTTCTCAGCTCCCCCCAAAACCCCACACATTTTATGATTTCATCACAGTGGATAGCTGGCCACAGCATGGATGAAGGCGAGCTACAGTCCAAGAGGGCCAGAGCTTTTTAAGGACAAAGCTTGGATTTCCAGCCCTCCTCTTCTGCTTCTCAGAAATCAACCCTCTACTTTATTCCCTCGCACACTTTTAAACCAAGGATGGCACCACAGATCCCAGTCATCCAAAGTGGATGCCCAAGATGCACTCATCCATGTTTATGGATCCCAAAGTTGCATGCTACCAAATCACTGCTGGAGCTCAAGCCTGGGCCAGCTCAGATACGAGGACATAGGTGAAAGGGATTTTATGCTGGATTTGTGCTGTTGGCAGGACAGAAAACAGCAGCTGTAGTTTAAGGCTGACACAGACAGGCTGCGTGTGATCTGATACAAAGTCTACTGCCCAAAGCTATCCTTTCCCATTCCAACCAAGAGTGAGATTTGTGCTACATCCAAGCATGTTTCTAAGCTTGGCAGAGAACTCAAAGGAAGGATGCATAACTAGAGCGAGAGAACCGTGCCATCCTCCACCCAACAGCAAAATTCTGTTCTTGCTTTATTTGCCCAAAGTTGACTAATACCTGTCTTCTGAACTGACAGTGTCTGTCATCCAGCCCAGAATTCATCCCAACTGTGCTCCAAAGAAACTGCACTCATATAGGCATAAAAAATAAAAAAGCCAGATAAAAAGTCTGTGTATGTAATCCAGCCAGAATTGTCAGTGGTTCTCTACAGCCCACAAAGCAATCTTTATATGAGGTGCACTGTGTCCATGGGTTCATTATTTAGTATATAAAGGACAGGAATGTAGAACAGCAGCATCTCTTTCAAAGGTCTGTGTCGGGGATGAGTGGGACGGTGCTCACAGAGTGCATTTCCAGGAATATTTACTTTAAACCTTCTATGTAGCCTTCTAAGATTATTTAAGATTTCTGATTACTTGTAAATTGTCAATAAGGTAATTATTGATGTAAACAGTTATTATTTTAACAACAGTTAACCATTAAACTCTTCCATCCTTAGCAGACCTCCACAAAACCACTGCAATTTCCCCCATATTTCTCTTATTAGGCTAAAGCCCACAGGAATCCAGATTTTTGAATAGGAGCAAAGAGGTGACCTTCTTGACTAAATTACTGTGCCTGGAAAAGCTGTAGATAAAATAATCTATCCTTCTTATAATTCCTGAGGGATCTGGAGGGAGGGGAAAAAAAAGAAAGTGCTGTAATTTTAAACTACCATATATAAATGCTATACACCCTAAACTCCACGGGTAATTTTGAATTAAAACCATAAACTGATTAAATAAAACAGAAGGAAAACCAAAACCAAGCAAAACCCAAGGCCATGTGAGCAACCTGCAAAGAGCAGAACTGGTCAAAGCAAAAGGAATTCCCGAAAGCAGGGTAGAGCAGGGCTCACTCTGAGATGAGAATCCACTCTCATTCCACTGACAGGGAAAAGGGCAAATTCTCCACTTCTCCAGCCCAGCAAGACAAGATTAAAGGAGCTGATGAGTTCTTGTGCTTCTCACTGTGTTTCCTATCTAAAGATCCTGTTCAAATTGGGGGTGTGGGTTGTTTGGGGTTGGATGGGGGGGCAAGGGGGGAATGTTGTTTCAGTTCTTTGCTATTATTCCTTTTTCTTTTCTTTAAAACTGAGACCTGTGTTCCCGTGGGACTACAGACACGAGCATTTGGGCTGAAGGTGTGTCAGTATTTAGGGAGCAGTCTGGAGGGAACAAGAACATTTTCCCAGCCCAATGAACATTACATGCAAAGAACAGTAACAGTGAATTTACCACAGCTTTGCAGCTTTTAAATCATCACAGAAAAAGGCCAATTTCTCCCCATTTGCTTTCCACACTGAACTGCCTGCATGTGTACTCTGGCTTTTCCACGAGACACAAGTATTAAGCACTGGACAGAGGCAAGAGGGATCTGTCTCCTTTGCCAAGCATTTGGCTGCTAAAACCCCAGGCACCAGGCTGCAGAGATGTATACAGAAATGCTGATCAGGTACTGGGAATTTCTGTTCTCACAAAGAAATTCCCAGTATTTAACAGATACTGGAAATTTTTAAGAGGTTGAGACAAAATTCAGACAGAGTCTGTTGCTTAAATGCATCTCGGGCCTATCTGAATGCCCTAATCAGAATTTGCATTCAAGAAAATTAAAGTCCAGTCAACTGGTAGAAAAGATGAATATTTATAATTATTTAAAGCATTATAAAAAATAAAAGTTTTTAAATCTCCTCTCATAAAACACTTGCATCTTTGAAATGAGATAGAGGAGAGCAGGAGAGAAGAGGGCCGTAGTGAAAAATACTTCATATACATTTTTTTTCCAAAGTGAAATCATAAAAAATACAAAGCAATGCATTTAATTAGTTTTTCTCTAATTATCTCCTCTAACACTTCTTCGCCCTCCCCCCATTTTTTTTTCAAGCAGTATCAAACAGATGTATTCAGGATACAGACCAAAGCACCTTCATTTCAATTACAGGGCTGCTCTATTGGAATCGCAAGAAGCTGCAATACAAAAGCGCTTTTAATAAACCACTTTTTGGCAAAGAAGATGACATCAGCTCAAGGTTTCTCCAATGTCACACAACAAAGACGCTGCAGCACCCTCCCACCCTGCCTGGGAGTCATCAGATCCACGCTCCTGCCTGCCAGGACATGGCCAAGGGCTATTTCCAGCCTTTGGCTCCCCGCTCCCGCACCCAGCTGTGCTCAACTGCTCTGGTCCTTATGCTCGCTTTGAGTCACAGCCAACCCATCTTCCTCAGATGCACCTGGAAAAACAGAGCCCAGGCACAAGTCTTTCTCCATCCTCCATCAAAATCTAAAGCTAGAAGCAGAAAATGGAAAAAAAAGCAATGCTTCCGAAAACCAAGCAGACAACAACCACAGCCACCAAAGCCCAGGTTTTCAGAACACCTCTACCAAGTGGCAGCAAATAGTCATAGTGGTGACACTTTTTACCAAAATATGCTGAAATATGCAGCATTGCAGATGGCTTTTCACTAGAAGTGTGCATTTACAACCCACACAATATTTACTAAAGCCAAAAGAAATTAAGAGTTGTTTGGGTTTGGTTTTTCTTTTAAAAGAATGTCACTGGAACTGTAATTTCAGGTCTTGCTCATTGTCATAACTCAACATTTCCCCTCCCCCCCAACATTATTGGCTCACAAGTGACTGTTTCTAGCTGTGCTTCTATCAAACTTCAAGTTCATATCAGAATATGTGTATTATTCTTTCACCTTATACATCTGTTAGAAAATTAGGTTGATCATCATCTTTTTATCACTGAGAAAAGCCAGTCATTTTTTCCCCTAACTTTAACTTCACAGATAATGTTAGTGATCCAATGAACAACAGGAAACGTTGGAGGAAAAATAAGGGAAGTACTTGGGGAGGGATTTTAAAAAGATCACTGCAGGCTCATATATTTTACAGAATTTTTATTGAGTAATTTCTAGGTGGGCAAAAAGCCAGCTGAACAGAAGGAGCTGGCACAGGCAGGTAACAGCCACCCCTTTCAGGGCTGTTATGTCCAGTTGTGAAGGGGAGCTGCCAGCCCAGGTTGTACATCAGCAACAACAGGAAAACACCTCCCTACCAACCTTGCCACCTTGTAATTCAAAATCTATCCAAGTGACCTTCATTCACCAGGAAAATGCTGTCTTTTAAACTCTGGGCAAAATACTTTTATACACAAACCGTCCTTGGCCACTTACTGGTTTTCTCTGAAAAAGCCAGGAGTCTACAGATACATTATCTTCCTTAATTTCACAAATTTAAGTCTCTTATGCATTAAATCATCAATATTCCAACAATTACTGCAGCCTTTTAAAAATATCTCAGCATTTTGCTGTAGCAATAGTGAGCAGTAACGTCCCAGAAGTTCATGTTACACACATTTCATCACCTAAAGCAAACATTTGCACAGATTTTACATAATCAGGGGGAAAAAAAGTCTCACACAAACAGCCAACATTAAGAGGAAGGAGCCCGAGCTTTAAAGTCAACAGATTTTGTCACCAGCTTTGATGAAACACCTTTGCTACCCAGGTTGGCAAAGCGAGGAGGAGACTCAGAGACAAGAACGTACACGAGGAGCAGCAGCACTCACTGCTCCAGCCACACAAGGAGCTCTGCAGCCAGGAGAAACTCTGGCCTTGTCCCATCTGCACCAGGCAGAGCGAGAGCAGTCACACCTTCCACACATCCCACCGTGCCCACCAGAGCTCCTGTCACAGAGACACAGCAGGAGAACCTTGGGTTTATTTATTTTTAAATATTTTTTATTATTATATTTATATATTTTATTTTATTTATATATATATTTATTTAATTTTATTTATTTATTTTCAAACCAGGTCCATTTTTCCCCGTGCTGTTGCAGTTGCCTGGGTTCCAGGGAGGTGGTTAGAGAGGGCTGGACAGAGGCACAAAGTTCTTTTGACGCAGTGATGTGGGAACAACTGCTAAGGAAATGCAAGAGGGCAGCTCTGCTCTGTTGGTGCCAAGCTCCTCTCCTGGCCCTGAAGCACAGCATGTGATTTGACTTAATTACTGAACTTCTGCAATGAATTCTGCCTAGTGTCAGATGGAAAAGCATTAAGGGTTTAACTATCTTAAAATAACATTTCTAAAGATTGTGCCTTGTTTTTCTGACCTGGTTTATACAATCCTAAGTGGAAAGAGATTAGGAATTAAACATATGCAGTGTGAAAATCACAAGGTTTGTTTTGTGAACTCAGCTCAATAAAGCGAAGAGGAAAGGATAAACTGCTTAAAGATGCAATCACTAAGAGAAGATCTGGCGACTGCAGGGAGGGTGAGTGAAGGTGTGGTGTTTATGCAATTACCCCTAAATGAAGCCAGAAAGACACAATCCAAGGGGAACAAAGACCAACAGACACAGCACTGATTCTGCTCTCAAATGCTTGGAATAGCTTGAACTTTTCTTGCAAGCTTCATTCTTGGGTGTTTACTTAGATGAGATCCCCACTTGTTCTAATGACGAGCAGACCAATTAATTTCAAAGGACACATGAATATTCTACTGGAGAAAAAGCAAGCCCAACTGCAAATATAAATTAATAAAGACATTACAGGCTTTCATACCATCACCTGTCCCACACTTTCATCTCTAACCTGAAAGAAAAAAGCTGCTTCTAGGAAATGCTGTTTGGCAGAAGTGAGCACAGGAGCAGATGTGTCTGTGTTAGTGCTTTATTTCCTGCAGCGGGCACCTCGGGACATCCCAACTGTTCTCATTTACCACGGGTTGATTCACACCATGGAGAGGTCCTGGAGCACACAAGAGAGACTGGAAGGTGTATGGATTTGGAAGGTGTATGGACCTGGAAGGTGAATGGATTTGGAAGGTGGATGGATTTGGAAGGTGGATGGATGTGGAAGGTGGATGGATGTGGAAGGTGGATGGATCTGGAGGGTGGAAGGATCTGGAAGGTGGATGGATGTGGAAGGTGTATGGATCTGGAAGGTGGATGGATCTGGAAGGTGGATGGACCTGGAAGGTGTATGGATCTGGAAGGTGGATGGATTTGGAAGGTGGATGGATTTGGAAGGTGTACTCCAGGACTTGCCTAGCACATTACACCTGCTGCCAGCCCCTCAGAGCAGAGCAGAGCAGAGCCAGCAGGAAGGAAATGCCCTCAAGGTCAATCATTACACACACACTGGGGGTTTGCTGCTCTTGCTCTACAGTCCTGCTTCTCTTGTGCCTCCTTACTTGCTAAAACAGACACTGCCAACGACAGAGGGAAGAAATTTTGTGTGCTTTGTGTGCATTTGTGCAAAAGTGAATGTTTGCACGCAAGCACATAGTAAAAAATGTTAGACGTTCTAATTTTGTCTTGCTTTATCACCTGACACACTGCAAAGGAAACAGTACAACTATTATAAGCATAATATCTAATTGCACTTTCATCTTATGGAGTAAAGTTCTGATTCTGGAAATAGCTCAGCCTACATTATATACAGACATATGGCCACATCTACATTATAAAGGAATTGCACAAGAGGATGAATCTCTAGCTTGAATCTCTTGTAAATAAACATGTACCATAAGCAGATCAGGGACCTGACTGCAAATTAGATTCCTTCCAATTTCTTAGACCAAATGCAAGTATTCCAAACCTATCCAAAGGGCAGCCATTGGTCTGGACCTTGACTGGTGGTTTAACTTACACTCGGGTAGAATCACAGAGAAGTTTAATTTCACCCAGTCCCCTGTGAGGGCACTGCCACACAAATCACACCAACACGTTCTAGAGGGGGAAAGGTGATTCACCTCCAAACTACAGGAGGCCTCTCTCTGAAATAAATTATACACGCAGGCACTGGCAAAAATAATTCTACATCGTTTAAGCCCCATCAGGGCAGCTCCTACAGCTCAGATGGGCAGGACAGACTTCTCAGAGGGTTACACACATGAGCTGTCCTCATGCCTGCCCAGGACTGGAGGCAATGCAAGGCCATCCAAACCATCCTGCCTGAGGAGGAGAGCAAGCGAAGCTGGATCGACCTGCACATCACTTCTCAGGCTGAAAGTGTGCTCAGGGTGACACTGCTAAGCCAAGGCAGAAGGTTCATTCCTACAGCCCCATAACTGACTAAAACATTCACCAACTACTGACAGAGGAGGATCTCTGCTCTGGCTCCCAAGCACTGGCATGGATCAGGGAAGGCCACGTGGGTAGAAACCGGAGCAATCTTTGGGCTCTTCAATGGCTCAGATACACCTAAAGTATCCAAAGGTAGATAAATATAAATATAAATATAAATATAAATATAAATATAAATATAAATATAAATATAAATATAAATATAAATATAAATATAAATATAAATATAAATACAAATGCAAATACAAATACAAATACAAATATATAAATAACTGTGTGTATATGTATACATGTATATGTGTATGTGTATGTATATGTATATATAAAATACTAACACCCAAATAAGGATGTGACTCACTCACCACTGCCCAGTTAGAACAGACCATACAAGAAATCTCATTTACAGTGCATTTTATTACTGGAAAAGCAAGACAAGACCGTGTTTTAAAAGCTGTCACTTACTGACAACTTGTAATATGTGGTTACAAACACTGAAAATGAGTGAAACAGACACTTTGCTTTAGGAAGGATGAGATGGGAATGGCTGGTACATGTCTTGGTCTCAAAACATAAGTCTGATGATAAAGAAGTGTTTGCAAGACTAACAACAAAAGCTTGTATGTTAGAGGACAGAGTGCATGTATGAATTTATGAGGGGAATTATTTAATTTACATGCAGGTGCCATTAAAGGAAACAGAAAAGCCACTGCATTCATTAAAAAAAACCAAATATAACAGTGAAAATTGGCATTTAGTACAGCTTAGGAAGGCAAAATGTGCACTACATAAGCAGCAATATTTCCCAAAAAAACACTTTTTGGTTCCATGAAGAGAGCCAGGAGGAGGGCTGTGTTCAAGTGCTAGAAAGGTCCATGATCCCTGCCTGTCTAGCAATTTGGACATATTCAACTAGTAGTCTAACACTTAATACAGTGTAAGGAAGTCAGTTCTCTTCTGATATCTGACACTTTTAAACAATTTCTATATTTCAGTACTGTATTTATAGGTGGTGAGTGGATCTAAGTATTAAATAATGAAGAGATGTTCTTCCTATTAGTTGAGTGATTGCAACATTAAAACACAGGAACATTACTGCACAAAAACTGCTAGATTTTCCCCTCAAAGAAGCTGTTTCTTAAATATTTCATAAAGTTGCTTTTTCGAGTGGCACTAAATATTCTTAAAGATGTTACCTCCCCAGTAAATGTCTCACTAAGTGGTTTTTTTGAACAAGCAGCTGCTTTCCAGCCATTTAGCTCAAACATCAGTGTGATGAACAGAGTGCACAGGGTGCCAGACTGCTCAGAGCTGACCATTCTCCATGCACATCACAGGACAGCAGGCACCTGAGTGTGCACACACCCTAGAATTACCTGGAATAGATGTTTATTGAGTACTGGATTGTTACTGTCACCTGGAGAGGCTCTCTTTGTGGGAGACAAGCTGGAAAAGGCAAAGGGACACTGATCAAGAAAGCTTTAATGAGATTTGACAGGGTGAGTCCAAAGTTTCACAATCTAGTTTTTCTTCTGTGCCTTCCATAAAACACGAAGTTTGATCCATTTTAAATTTTCAGTATGCACTTTAAAGTATCTCCTTCATTTTCTTTTTGTAGCTTGCAAGTGCAACACAAGGAGCAATTCCCAACTAACTTCATCAAAGCTACATCCTGCCACAGGTCCTTGAGATCTGCTCAAGAAATGGCCAGGGAGTCACAGATTTGTCTGAAGAGACCATCTTCCTTTCCAGTATGGACACTGCCCTCTTCCAGCTGGACCCACCTCAGCATTCCCTGCAATCCACACTCTCTGCTACCAGCCAAGTCCTACTTTGCTTTGTCATCCCCTCTCATTTCTTCAAAAGCACTTTTTCATCACTTCTTTGCATCTTTGTGTTATGAACAAAAGCTCAGGTCTTTATCTAACAGACCTGAAAGTGAATTCAAATCAGGTGAAGTGTTCACCATCATGAGGAAGAGCAGTTTGAAACAACAGACTTCAATTTTGCCATTATCTCCTTGTCCAGGGGAAGGAAAAAAAAAAAAATATTGTAAGAAAATTCTTGCAAGAAGAGGCATCTTCATTGTCATGCTATCACAGTCTGCTTGTTCAACCTGAATCTAAGAATAAATGAAGAGTATTACAAGCAGCAAAATAAGAGTAGCAGAAACCAGTTTTACCATTCTCTCATTTGCAACACCTAAATCCAAAAATTGTCATGTTTTTCCAATCAGCTAAATGCCAGCTGCAATGGTATCATTAAATCTGTACCAGGTCTAACAAATTAACAAGCAAAGCAATTAAAACTGTATTAGAGACCTTATTCTTACAACATAATCAAAAACGCTTCTTCAGTTCTGACAAAAAAACACAAATGTCAAAACAAAAGCTCAGAGCTTGAATTCTCATTTTCAGACTGAGCAAAGGCAGTTGATCTGGTTCTAAAGTGGCACCAGTTTTGAAAAATAGCCTGGAAATATCTGGGATATGAAATGGCATAAAGCTAAAAAAAAAAAAAAAAAGGAAGCATTAAGGAGGTACAGGCAGAAAGCAAAAATATGACAAAGTGCAGGGACTGTAACAGAACTGCATTTAACAAACCATCTTCTCAATTACAAATAACATAATCCTAGGCAGTCCCCAGTCCTCCAAATCATGGATGTCAAAGAAATGGAATAGGGAAATAAAGCAGCAAGAATCATAAAATACCAAAGTCAAACTTTTTTTTTTTTTTTTCCCCTAAAACAAGTGTCCAGTGACTTCAAGGAAAGTAATCACTAGATCTGCTGGTTTCCTTCAGAGTATTTCTCAAATACAGAGCTCTGTCATAAAAAGGATGGCCCACCAGGCAATCTTGGTATCCCAGGATTTTATTTCATTTTTTAGAGTTCAAGTATGCATAACAATTCATCAGCACTGCCTTTTAAAGTTTTATGATGTTTCCTTTCCTTGATTTGATGGCCAAGCTTGGCACTTTAGCCAGAGTGAAAGTGCCACCCTACAGGGACCTCACCCCAGCACAGGGAAAGGGGGACAGAAGGAAACAGAAGGGTCACCCCAAAGCAAAGCAACTCCAAATCACAGCGAGTTATGTCCTGTGCTTCCCTGCAGCGATGGAGGGTGAAGGAGAACAGGCAGATGCAAGAGCTAATCCTGTAATGAAAAAGTTGACAATAATGTGTATTTCTGCAGCCTGGCAGTCTACAGCATCCCTGGGAAATGGATGTTGCAAAGGCAAGATGCTTCTTCAGATTAAATAACCGCACATCTTGCCTGCTGTCAGATTTTTTTAGAAGTAAAAATGCATTTAGGGTGACTAGCATTTGTCTGCTGTGAAGCTCAACTTCATTCAATTTATGTCTGTCATTTTTAAAATTCAGTCTATGAAGGAATGATGGTTGCAGTAGGTAAGTGATGAGAATGCCAATCTAGTCAGGGTGGCAAAATTGAGAAAATTAAACTGTACAACTGCATGAGAATCAACATGGAGATCTAAGTTCAACAAAATGCATCTATATCTAAACATTTGCTATGAAAGTAGCAAATTTGAGTGTGGGTTTTTTTCCCTGAAAAAGAAGCCTTCAGTGGATTCAGATCATCCCTGAAAAAGCACATAAGGAAAGTCAGTTAAAGTTGACTGGGAGGTCAAAGAGCTGTGCTAAAAAATGAATGGAACCACCAAGGTGAGGTTTGCACCAGGCAGGACAACACAAAATGTTCACCAAGCTAGGGAGATTTTTCACAGACAGAGAAAAAAACACACCAGGGGAAAAGAAGACAAAGATTAAAAGACAAAGAGGTCAGAAATAAAACTTATGTCTCTGTGTAGAAGTAATTCATGTTTAATTCTCTTCTGTCACAAAAGAACAAATATATCCACACACATACACAACTTAGAGCAATTAATAGTGCAGAAGGAAATAAATCTGTCAGCTCCTGACAAGGTTCACATTATTCTTACAAAATACAAACCAGCCTATCTTACAAGTGTTTTAGCCTGGAATTTATCAAAGCACCTTCTTGAGAAGTTGAAAATTCTAATGGATGCGTCAAAGGCAACAGAGAAGTCACAGCACAAGTAGAGACTCCAGAAAACTAAAAACTCTACCCACAGCCAAACACTTCATTTGTGACAAGGAATCTGAGGCGTGGAGGAGGGAATAGGGAAGTGATAAGAATAGAATGAAGTGAGTGGTCCCAATGATGCTAGTGAGACTATGTATAGAATAAGCACATGCCACAATAAAGGCAGACTGCACAATCCACCCCCAGGTATCTACACATCAAGGAACCATTAGCAACATCCATGGAATTCTTCTAATTTCACCTTTTAAATGAGAGGCATTTTGATAGATTTATGTTGAAATGCTGTAGCGAGTTCAAATAAAAGCCATGCCATCATCAAAACTAGAGGAACTGATACATGAAGAAAAGAAAACAGACAAGCATGCCAAGCTTGGAAAAGGTGCAAGTAATGAGGATTCTTACAGCTTACAAATATCTGAAGGATGTAGCCATCTAGGAGACAGCAATTAGTCAGGACAAAATGGGCTTAATTTCAAATAATACAAAGGAAGCACCGTTGCAAAATAGTAATAGTTTCAGGAAATTCTTTATGGCAGGAAAGTGCAACACAGTTATTTTAAAGCACAGAGCATCTGATATAGATGTGCCCATTGGATCATCTTATATGGAGGCAGTCATAGTCTATAGCTCTGTCAAAGCATGATCATGATCCCACTGTCAGACACAGAGGATACCCAAAGAGCCTTCCACTGCTCTCCTTTTGGCTGAATGACAGTGACTTCTGCTCCAAACCAAACTGCAGGAAGGTTTGTGTGGAAATTCAGCTGTATTGGGTACTTACAGCTATTCACTTCAATGAAATTTTGAAGTGATTTCAGCTAATAAACGCGCTGTTTCTAAACCTCTGAAGTGATATTATGATTCTGATAGACCATATGGTTTCAGTGTATTTCTGCTGCACTGAGCTCTTTGGAGCCTTCTCACATGTCAGCTGTGACTGTGTTCTGGGGACACCCAGCAGGTTGGGGTGGTGGGGGACTGCAGGGGGACCTTCGTGGGACATCTGGTGGGTTGTGGCACTGCTGTGAACCACCCACCACCCCACCCCAAACCTCAGCACAGCCAAAGTGAAGGAAACCTTTCCTCAATTGGAGCCTTCTTTCCCCACCCCAATACCCAAATCAGTAATCAAATGTTGGTGTTAATTGGCAACGAATTAAATTAAGCAAAATACTCTGCGTTCAGACTGTTTTGCCAGCAACAGGAGCAGATGCTTTCCTAGAGGCAGTATTTAATTTACTAAGACCCCATTCACTTGCTAACAGCATTGAGCTTGATCAAGACCTCCTGTGTCATTGTGAAAGTCGTAGCTGCTTTAAGAGTGCCCGTAAGTAAACAGGAAATGTTGCTGAGTTACACAAAATGTCAGTAACTTCTTGCAGCATCAATCCTGTTCTTCAGAGAGACAACAGAACCTCTAAAGAAGGACACTAAGTATTTCTTCTTTATAGGTCACTGAGCTATTAATATTTTTTACTTTTTCTAACTGTTCCCATGGAGTTATGTCATGAGACAGAAGCACAGTCACATTAACCCTACTGCAATCCTGCCATTCCATTGAAAACATGACCTACTGGTAATTAATCTGAGAACTGGAGGTAATAATAGTGCTCTCCACCTCACCAACAGCACTGCTCATCCTGCATTTACAGCTCCTACAAGGGCCCTTGACAGGGGACAGAGAACCAGGGGAATGTGCTGGCTTCTGTAAAATGAGACGGGAGCTACTGACTTAGTAACCCATTATTCACCAAATGCTTTTTCTCCATTTCATTTTCTCAGTTAAACATATACTTGGAGAGACAAAAGGTCCATTTGTTTCTCTCTGACGCACACATGTGAGACTCATTAATGTTAATTGGATTTATGAATGCCTGCTGAAAAGAGAAAAAACTGTAAAGATTTCCCATTTGCAGGGAAACAATCAAAGGAATAATTTCTTGTGTGTCTTGCTGATGAAGAGATGAGGAAATAATGGATGAGTCACTTTACATTATGATTCAAAATTCTTAAAATAGAGGAGATGAAAACACTGATTTCTGTATAGGTCATATTCATGTAAGGGACTCTTTCTAAGAATCCAATTTGAACCTTCAAGTATAGTCCTGCTTCTAATTACCCAACTCCAAGAAGAAATCCTGGTCTCTGAATTGTAATTATACAGATTTGTTGCTGTAATTCAATTTGTCAGGTGTAAAATACAAGTGCAATTTCCTCTCCACCCCCCCGCCCCTAGCTTTCAAAGAGACACTGAACTTGAGCCATTTGATAATTCATTCCATATTGTCGCTTTCACATTCACTATGCACAAAACTTCTGACAGATTTTTTTTTTTTTTTTTTTAAGAAGGTATTATACATGGCTCTGGTTACTCTACCAGCTGGTTTGAAAATAAATCCAACATTCATCTCGTGGCTACAACACAGCATTAATCACTCCCTACCTGGCCTGCAGTGACCAGGGCACTTCAAAGTAAGCTCAAAATTTCTGCTGCCTCTGGTGGGGATGAGGGAGAACATCCACAATCCTCACAAGCACTGATTTGCTCTTTGGGGACTTCTCCAAGGTTAGTCCTCTGCTCAGCCCCAGCCAGCTAAGGGGAGACTCTCTGAATCAACAAGGTCCCTCTTACAGAAAAGAGTTTTTCAGCCACTCCTGGGGGACTTTGGCACTTCCTCCCTTCAGGATCCTGCTTCCTCTGTGACAATCAAGAGCTATAAGGAAATGAGTATGATGCCACTCCACTGTGTTAAACAATGGGCTTGAATATACAGAGTGTAAATTAACAATATTCTATATGTATGATCATATAAAAATACATATTAAAATATAAATATGCAATGCGAACTAAGTACATAAATATATCCAAACCATAAGCACACCACACCCACTGTATGAAAAGGTGCAAAATATCTGAACAGTTTCCTGGAAATACTCAAACTGTGTAAGTATACACTGCCCATCCCAGAGTGCAAGAGCTCTGTGGGCCGAACAAGATAAGGTTAATAGTTTGTTTCTCATTTTTCCCCTCTTTGAAACAATCTATGGAGGACTCCAGCATATAATGCTTTAGAAAATGCTTGGCTTGAGTTTTCCTTGCCTCTGCACAAAGCTGTTCTAATGAACACAATTCAATTTCTCTGTCAGTTGTGTTCCTGAGTACCTTTTAAAAGCCTTTCCAAAATTAAGGTTATATACTCCAGTAATTTTCAATATGAAAAAGTGTAATCAATAAAATACTGCTGATAATGCACACGATTTGTGGAGAGTGAGAGCTAAATATGAATTAGTTTTGGAAAAGTTCCGAGTCTATCATCTCTCTTAATTACAAGTTGGGTCATTGACTACGAGCCGCATGACTCAGCTCGGGAATCCCTACAAAGAAATCCTAAGTAGATTTAATAGTAACATTTGATTGATTTGTTACTCCGAGCTGAGACAAGCCCTGTGTTTCAGACCTCTGACAGATCAGGGGCTCCCCAGAGAAGGTCAGGCAGGCACTGCTGCTGCCAGCTGGATGTCACCAGGCGGGAGGGAAGCCAGAAGCACCCAGGAGTCCCAAAAGGTTGGGAGAGGGCAGGGCAGTGACATGCCTCCCTCCCCAAGGAACCCCACCACTGAGGATTACATTAAAAACTACTCTTGTGCACATCAAATGTGAAATTGTAACCTTGGCTGAGGACGGAGGGACATTTAGTCCTGCACTTTGCTTAAAAGCACAGTCAATTAAATTAATGCTGCTCAGTCAAGTTTTGGGCATCTCCACAGATGGAGATGCCAGAGTCTCTCCTTCCAGCACCTCCTTCCAGTGCTTGACCACCCTCAATTTTATTTTTTCCCTTGTATCTGAGCAGGATTTCCCATGTCTTAACTTGGACTTTTTGCCTCCTATCACACACCTCCAAAACAATCAAAAATTCCCCGAGTCTGTCTGGTTTCCCAACACAAGAACCTGAACAAAGAACGCAGACAGTGCCACTGCTGCCATGGATATGATGACAAGGACAGGCAAACCTTTGTCCTGGTTCTCTCCAGTTATTCACTAATGATGTGTTATCACTTGGTAACTACATCTTCTCTCCATTAAATACCTTGGCTGTTTTGGTTTCCTTCACACAGCTCGCTGCAGTTTCCTTTCAGACACTGGAGCACTGGAAAGCTCCACTTTTCCTTCTTTAATTCTCCATTACTCATAAAGCAGGTCCACTCTGGGCACACTCCATCACCACAGGAAGTTGGTGGTGCAGCCACCAGCTTTTGCTGAACTTTTGTAATTACATTGCCATGACACTTTCATACCCACGAGCACTCCGAGGTGTTTCATAAAGAAAACCTTGACTATTTCTGACATCCTGTTGGCAGTAAGCTTTTCTCCCTCCTCAGCATTAGCAATACAACAGGCTGCAACTCCAGAAACCTTCCAAAGTAGCCCTATAAAACTGCTTTCATCTCTTTCTAATCCTTAATCCCACCTGCTAGTTCATGCAAATTCACTATTTGCCAAACAAACAGGTGTCAGATGATTTACCGGCTCATTTGCACAGCAGAAGGACAAGCAAATATTATCTTGATTTTTCTCCCTCATGAAATATTTCCATAAAACTATCAGAAAAAATTAGCATTGCTATTAGAAATATCAATGCAAAGCAGCCAGAAAACCCATTTATTCACCAGTCTATTCCACTGCTACCCTCAGAAGCATTAACTATATTTTAAGAATGTTTCGAAAGCTAGCAGCATAAAAGGCATTTTGCTTTAAAAAAGGCTACTAACAACCTTGCTTCCAAAAGAGGAAGACAAAACATCCTATACAATTACACATCTTTAAACAAACTTCACAAAATAATTATACACTTCAATAATGACTAGATTAAAAAAAAAAAAAAAAAAAAAAAAAAAAAAATTTTGGNAAAAAAAAAAAAAGACATTTTGCTTTGCTTTAAATTGATTTAAATTTTACATTAAATTTATTTAGGCTCAGGTTGTTCCATGGACTGCTTGGCCAAACCCCTATGCATCATAATCCTTTACAGACACAAGTGTGCCCTAAGTTTTAACTCCAGACATTTTATCAAAATCCATTTGATGAAGGAGTAGCTGATATTCTGTAATGGATATTGTGGTTTCCTGGCAAAAACAGTTGCAGCAGAAATTAAATACTTAGAAATTGCAGCTATTTCAACAATTGTATTCTGCCACGTAAATCAAGATATGTTTATTAGGAAAGAACAATCCACAAACTTCACGGACACCTACACATAGAAAATACTGTGTGTCCCCCACCAACCCCAGTTCTGGTCTCACAGAATCATGGAACAGTGATGCCTTAGGTTTTA
>VYXF01012385.1:53465-85564 GCA_013397295.1 Polioptila caerulea | reverse complement strand
ATCCCTGACAGTGCCCCAGGCCAGGCTGGACATTGGGGCTGGAGCAGCCTGGGACAGTGGGAGGGGTCCCTGCCATGGCAGGGGGGAACTGGGGGGGCTCTGAGGTCCCTCCCAACCCAAACCCAGTCTGGGATTCTGTACCTGCCAGAATTGTGACTTTGATGCAAGTACCAAATCAGGAAGAAAGGCAGGTAAGGAGCTGCTGGAATGAAATGGAAATGAAGCAGCCGGAGGTGAATCTTTCAGAGGGATCACCAACAGCCATTAGATGCAGTGGGAAGAATGTATTCCTGTTTTGGTTTTATATGTTCTGTAAGGGCCCTACGGGGTCTCTTGCTCTTGGCTGTTTGGGAGCATCAATCAACTCCAGCTAAAAAGACTCAATTTTGCCCTTTTTTTACTATATGTAGTAGTTTTACTCTAGCAGGTGGTGTTTCCATGCTCAGGGAGGGAAGGAATTCAGCTCCCTCCTGTAAAGTGCCATTTCTGTGCAGAAATCTGCATTTGTCTCTTGCAGTCAGACTGGAGCAAGGAACTTTTCCTGATCTGGGAGAAACAGGAAAAAATGTGTCCAGGAATGTTACCTCATGTTGGCAATGGGTAGGTTTTTTTGGTCAACACATGGCTTAAGTTTGTGTTTGGTGTGTTTTAACTGTGGAGGAGCTTCCTTTTGTACTTGATGTGAACTGCTCGACTGAGTGTTCTGACGGAACAAATAAAATGTTAAAAGAGGGTGCAGGCTGTGCTCTGCCAGGTCTGCAGCTGGTGCCCATGGCTGGAACAACTCAGGTGGCTCTGAGTTCCTGCTCTGAGCTCAGCTGTGGTGAGAGTTCATTTATTTATTGGTTCTTTTTCCAGAGAAGGAATCGAAGCACAGCCCAGATCCAACAATCCAAGACATTTCTTTTTATGCCTTTGTAGAAATTGAGAGATATGAGGGACTTGGGATACGAGCTGGAGGGACAGGAACCAGGGAATGGCTCCCAGTGCCAGAGGGCAGGGCTGGGTGGGATTTGGGCAGGAATTGTTCCCTGTGAGGGTGGGCAGGCCCTGGCACAGGGTGCCCAGAGCAGCTGTGGCTGCCCCTGGATCCCTGGCAGTGTCCCAGGCCAGGCTGGACATTGGGGCTGGAGCAGCCTGGGACACTGGGAGGGGTCCCTGCCATGGCAGGGGGGCACTGGATGGGATTTAAGATCCCTTCCAGCCCAAACCTTGTCTGACTTTGTGAAATCCCATTTCACATCAGCCTGACATGGCAAAATATCAGAGTCTGGATCAAGGTGATGGAGGTGGGTACTGGATTTGGGACAGATCTCCTCTGTTGGCCTCTCTGGCAGTGATCCACCTGCTCTGATCAATAATGTGATATTGATTCCCTGCACAGGCAGTGATTTCACCCCCTCCAAGTCTTTATTTCCTCTGCCTTCCCTGGCTGGAGCTGTGTGACCTCCCTGCTGACCCACAGCCCCCACACCATGTACAGCCCTTCCCTCCTCCCCCCTACAGCCCTGGGAAATCAATTCCAAGGAAATACTTGTAGACTGATTTTTTATTTTTTTTTAAACTTTATTAGGCTTTATTTCAAATCCCAAAGGAGATTATGCCAACATGGGAGTTCTGTCAGGACATCAGAGCCCAGAATAAAATCAGTTTTCTCTGTGTTAAAGGGGAGCTCTAAACCACCTCATCTGCTTTGTGTGTGGGAAACCTGATCCTTCCACTAAGAACACTGAAATGTTTTCATAACTATACTAAAATATTAAAAGAACCACAGATGTTGAGCTGCACAAAACCCCATTTGTTTTCCAAATGTTCATAATTCCTGTTCATAATTCAGTGTTATTCCAGGTGAAAACATTGGTCTAAGAATAAAGGCACTTCAGAATTCCTGAGGAATGTTTCACAAGCCAAGGACATGTTTTGTGTCAGGTCTTTCTGCTCATGTAAAAAAATAAAACCCCAAATCTGAGGGGAATTCATGGGAATCCACATGGGAATGCTGAGGGAAAAAGGGGCAGCAGACACCGAATCCTGCTGACATCTGATGGACAGCCAGGTTCAGGTTTGGAAATGACAGGTTGTGTCAAGGGTCTGGGCCAGCCAAGGTCCACCACCATCAAACCAGGAAGCAAATGGAGGAAAATCCAATAGTGGGTGTTTTGGGAGGCCAGTTTTTCCTGGTTTGATGAGGTTTTTAGAGTGGAGGTTTCTGCCTTCGTCTGTCTCTCTGTAGTTTCCCTCAGCAACACTTCCCAGCACAAGGAGGGAACAGCCCTGACAGCCCCGAGTCCACCCCAGGGCTGCTCAGATCCCCCTGGCTGGATTTGGGTCGTTAGGAAAGCGATTGAGAACCAGAATGTTGGCCAAGGAAGGGATTAAAATCCGTACGCGCTTACCGCAGCCATCGCTCCCTTCCCAAGTCCGGGCCCCGAGATTGGGAACGGCCCCGAAATTCCCATCGGTGGCTTTCCTGGGATTTGAATCTTTAACCCTGTGAGGCTGTGCCCGGCCTGGCCCACGCCAAGGCCAGGGTGGAGGCCCAGCTCTATTTCCAGTAGATCTTGCCCGCCTCGCCCACGCGCACGGCGCCGCTGGCCACGAGCTGCAGCGCGGCGGGGAAGGCGCGGTGCTCGGCCTCCTTCACCCGCGCCGCCAGCGTGGCCTCCGTGTCCCCCAGCTTCACTGGCACGGCCTCCTGGAAGATGATGGCCC
This sequence comes from Polioptila caerulea, assembly GCA_013397295.1. Taxonomy (NCBI): domain Eukaryota; kingdom Metazoa; phylum Chordata; class Aves; order Passeriformes; family Certhiidae; genus Polioptila; species Polioptila caerulea. Next base: position 82,852 of record VYXF01012385.1, on the reverse strand, counting down.
CGGCATCCACCTCCTCCTGCAACAGCAACAGCCGCGGGTCGGGGCTGGCAGAGGAGGGAAGGGTCCCCGGGAGCCGCGGGGTCTGTGGGGTGGCGGCGCAGGGAATGGGGATTTGGGGGATTTGGGCTGAGGGGAGAGGGGTGGCTGTGGCCTGGGAAGGGTTGGGGGAGAGCAGGAGGGAGGCAGAACATCAGGGAGCAACAATTGTGCTCCAGAAAACGCCATCAGCCAGGGACAGGAGGGGCTGGGCTGGGCAGGATGGGGACATTCAGTGCAGAGGGGGAATGAGGCAAGGCCTGCACGGAGCCAGGACAGGGATCCAGCAGATCATCCCTGGAATATTGCTGGGGCAGATCCCTGCTGGGCAGGGGCTGCTTCTCACGAGCTGCCACACAGAGAAACCCCAAGTCATGGCAAAGAGAGAAGAATGCAGTTTTCCCTTCTATCTGGAAAAATGATTCCACTCATTTCTCTTGGAAAAATGATTTTCCAAGAGAAAGCAAAAATCCTGAGACAGATTGCAGCAGCAGAGGGAGAGGGGAGCCAGAGGAGAGACCTTTGAACCCTGAGAAGTGACCAAAAGGGAACCAATGACCCCTGGCCTGAAAAAACATGGTTCTGAAGCTGAGATCTCTCTGCCCCTTCTTTACTTAGGGTCTGACCAGCATAAATTGTCAAGATTTTCTCTGTTCCCACAAAGATCAGATCACTCTTTAACAAATCCTGTGCTATTTCCAGTGGGGCTTTTTTTTTTTTGTTTGTTTGTTTCTATTTTTTCTTTTTCTTGGAAGCAAGAAACAAGGCAAGTTGTAGGAAAAAATCCAGGGAACTGAGGCCATGTTTAACAAAGCCTTTGGCTTAGCCATTAATTATTCCCCACTCCAGTGGGTGGAAGGCAGCAGTGAGATGCTTAAGGAAGAAGTTCCATTAGGGAAAGCTTAAACTCCTGGACAGATTATTCATTTCCATTCCTTCTCCAGTCAGCAAATTAAAGCCCTGCATGGTCACAATAAAACCTCTGTCATCTCTAGGTACAAAGCTCTGAACACAGAGGGCAGCTGACCAAACACAAGGGTTTAGGGTGCTGCCAGCAGGTCCTGAGGTGCAAACGTTCAGCCTGAAGGATTGCAGAGAGCCAGGGAGGTGCAGCTGGTGAAAGGGGAGGATGGCAGAGCTGCAGGAGGTACTCACAGCCACGAAGTGCACGGTGCAGCCCGTGACCCTGACCCCGGCCTGCAGCACCAGCCTGTGCGCGTGCGCTCCCTTGAAGGACGGCAGCAGGGATGGGTGGATGTTCAGGATTTTCCCTGAAAAGGGAAAGCAGAGCTGGGGTTATTGGCTTTCAGCACTGACTCAGCTGTTCAAAGAGCCATAACCAACAGAGGAACAAAATCATTTTTGAACAGGATTTTGGTTGAAGACACCAGCAGCCAGCCCCGAGTGCTGCTGTGTCTGTGTCTGGAATAGCAGAGAGTGCAGCTACAATTATTGCCTGCACACATTTCTCCAGGGATTAATAATGACTGATAATTAATAATTGGCTGATGTAGCTGTTCCTTCCCTCAGCACCTTGTCCTTCTTTGATGACAAAATCATTAAAGATGGAAAAGCCCTCCCAGCCCAGGGAGCCCCAGCTGTGCCCTGTGCCCACCCTGGCACTGAGTGCCACCTCCAGGTGCCACCTGCAGGGATGGGCACTCCAAAGCTCCCTGGGCAGCCCCTGCTAAGGCCTGGCCACCCTTGCCATGGGCAAATTGCTCCTGGGGTCCCCCCTGAGCCTGCCCTGGCCCAGCCTGAGGCTGTTCCCTCTCCTGCTGGCCCTGTCCCTGTTCCCAGAACCCGACCCCCCCTCCCTGCCCCTCCTGGCAGGAGCTGTGCAGAGCCACAAGGGCCCCCCTGAGCCTCCTTTGCTCCAGGGTTTCTATTTCCATAATTTTATTTATTTATTTATTTCTGTTCTTTCCATTTTACTCTTCTCTCTTCCTGGCAGCACCTTGGGTTCTCCCTGCCCTCCCCTGCACATGGAGAGCTGGGCAAGTTACAGGAGGCAAATGTCTCACTGATGTCCAGCAATGTCTCAGGTGCCCTTTATATCTCAACAAACCCTTTTTAAGCATCAGCATCTCCCTCTCTGTGGCTTGAGCCCCAAAGGTTTCAGGGACAGTGGGCTGGAGACACCACTCTGCTCTTGTGCCTCCATTTCCCACTAGAATGGGACGTGGGTTCTTCCTGTCTGCTTGGGTTTGTTTGGTTCTGTTTTCACCTGTCCTTTATTAACATTTGTAATTAACACTTAGAGCTGTCCTTTGTAAACAATCATAATTCACACTTCAGGGCTGTTAAGCAAGAGTTTCATAACTCCCACTCAGTGTCCTTGTGACTGCCAGAGAAAGAAAAAGGAGCAGCTTTGACCAAAGCAGCAGCAGGAATTGATTCTTCCTGGATAATTCAGGGGGGCATCAGTGACCAGGCATGGCCAGGGCAGGGTCCTGGAGCTGGCCCAGCTCCCTGAGCTGAGCTCAATGTCTGAGCTCACATCTCGTGGTCCCAGTTCAGGTTTTCAAGCTCAATCCAGTTCTGGACATTTTAAAAATGAGTTTAACCCTCCTGTCCAGAAAAAGCCTTTCCTTTCCTCTCACACCAGTCTTGCAGGTAAAGCAAATCCTGCACTGTGCAGAACAATGATCAGTGCTCTGTCCCTAGATCAGAAGGCACTAAAATCCTTTATTTGTACAAGATTCTGCACTAGAGGAAGTTCTTTTCTGTCTTCTACAGAGACTCTTTGCTCCAAACACATCCCTTGGAGGGAGAGATTCTGTCTTCTGCTGACAGCTGCCCACAGCACAGGCATTTCCATCTCTGACCCTGAATAGAGACAAACAAAACCAATTCACCTGGCTGGCTTCACCTGTCAGCTTCAAAACCACAGCAAGGCCTCTCAGGAGTGCCTGCTTTGCTCTACTGATTTTAAAGAGAGGTTTGAAAGGCAGTTCAGGTGTGAAGTGTCCCAGGCACACCCAGGGGAATACGAAAGTCACCAGGAGAGCAGCAGGAGCTGCAAGGCACAGGCTGACCAGGCTGTGCCTGTTCTGGGCAGGTCTAGGTAACCCAAAGCAAAGCAAGCAGCAGCTGCTCTGTGTGTTCAGGACCCCCTGGGAAACACAGGAGGAGACAAAAGGGACAGCAGGCCCTGAAGGTGTCACCAGCCTCTCAAAGAGCTGCAAAACTAAAAGATGAGCAGAGTGGAGGCACTGTAAACATTCTGGGGAAGCACAGCCTGGATCTGCCTGTGGAACACCTCACCCATGGGCTCAGGTGGCTCCTGACACAAGGCCTAGGACTGGCCAGGGCTGGTTACCCAAAACTGCAAAATGCTGCTCAGTTTGGTGGTTTTACAAGGATCCAGAGCAGTTCCTCTGTCAGGGGAAGGAATCAGCAGTGGCTGAGTGCTTACCTCTGCCCAGCCAACCCCTGCCCGGCACCTCCTGTGTGCAGAGGCCCAAAGTCTTCACAGCCTTTAAAAAAATATTTTCAAAGAAATCAAAGACTACCAGACCTGTGTTTGCCCTTGGCTTCCTCCAGCCTCTGCACAAGGGCACTGCCTTTCCCTCTCATCCTTTTCCTTACAAGATGGGAAGAGTCTCCTTTCACAGAACCCTAGGACGGGCTGGGTTGGAAGGGAACCTTGAAGAGCATCGTGTTTAACCTGGTGGCCTCTCTCTTTTTCCTGATGACAACCTCTGAAATGCCTTTGTGTACATGCACAGCCCCCCCAGCAGTGCTCACCTTCCCATTTCTTGACAAAAGGGCCCGAGAGGATGCGCATGAAGCCAGCCAGGCAGATCAGCTCCACAGAGAACTCCTGCAGGACTTTGTCCACGGCGCTGTCGAACTCGGCGCGGCTCTGGTACCTCGTGTGCTCAATCACCTGGGGCAGGAACATGGATGTGGGGGGAATTCCAGCAGGGAGAACAGCTCCTTAATGCACAGCTGGCAGACAGAATGGAGCCTGTGCCCCTCCTCATGGAGAGGGATCATTGCAACAAACAAGTTTGGCTTGAGAAGCCCAGGGCTTGGACACCATGGAACACCCCTACAAATGCAGGGCTTTAAAGCCAGCCTGAAGTCTTCCAAAGTTTTCACCCATTTCAGGGCCTCTGGCAGTCATAAGCAGTTGAATCTTGGCAAAAACTATACCAGAAAAGCTTGGAAAAAAGGCTGATCACAAACTCTTAAACCAGCCCCATCTCCATGATCATGGAATCCCAGAATCCCAGACTGGTTTGAGTGGGAAGGGATCTTAAAGCTCATCCCCCCCAGTGCCAGCTCTGCCATGGCAGGGACCCCTCCCACTGTCCCAGGCTGCTCCAGCCCCAATGTCCAGCCTGGCCTGGGACACTGCCAGGGATCCAGGGGCACCCACAGCTGCTCTGCCCACCCTGTGCCAGCCCCTGCCCACCTGAACACGGAACAATTCCTGCCCAAATCCCACCCAGCCCTGCCCTGTGGCACTGGGAGCCATTCCCTGTGTTCTGGCCCTCCATCCCCTGTCCCCAGTCCCTCTCCAGGTCTCCTGGATCCCCTTTAGGGCCTGGAAGGGGCTCTGGAGCTTTCCCTTCTCCAGGTGAACACTTCAGCTCTCCCAGCCTGAGTGATGTGTTTTTCATCCAGGATATATCCCCTAATTTAAGCAGGAAGAAGGCAGCACTACCTAACTTAGAGCAAAAGCACCTGTTAATGGCCACCAGAGTGGTTTGGGGACAGCCAGGGCTGGGCAGGTGACAGGGACAGCAGGCACTGGGGACAGAGCCCAGCCCCGCCCTGTGCCTGTCCCACCTCTCCCTCCACAGCTGAACCCCCAGGACCATCAGCTCTCCCACACTGGTTTTTTCCTGATAAAAACCTTGGGGCTGGAACTGGGTGGGCTTTCAGGTCCTTTCCCAGCCAAGCCANCCTGTGCCTGTCCCACCTCTCCCTCCACAGCTGAACCCCCAGGACCATCAGCTCTCCCACACTGGTTTTTTCCTGATAAAAACCTTGGGGCTGGAACTGGAACTGGGTGGGCTTTCAGGTCCTTTCCCAGCCAAGCCAGCCTGTGCCTGTGATTCTCTGTTTGTTCTTCACACCACATTTCCCTCGTGCCCTTTGTGCCCTCCCAGGGAGGAGCTGGAGCACCAGGACAGATCCCAGCACCACTGCAGGAGCAAAGCCTTGGGCCCAATTTCCCTGTGTCTGCATTCAGCAGTGAAGAGAGACTGGAAAAGGTTTCTAAGTGACATCAGGATCATTTCAGATCTGCAATACAAAGGCAAGGCACACAAACCCCAGGGAAGCTCAGGGAGCACTGGGAATGATCCCTGGAGAGCCTGAGGCAATATCCAGGCAGTCAGTGGAAGGTCCCACTGAGTGTGACCTCTCTACTCCATTCAAATGAACCATCAGGTCATTTTAAAATTAAATTCAGATAAAATAGGTTGGTAATTCAGTGTCAATGCCCTACAGTCAAACAACTGACAAAGTTAAGCTGTAACTGAAAGTTTTGTGCTGGTTTAATGTAACAACTGTCCCCAAAGCATCAGGATTGCTGGCAGAGGAGAAAAGGAGGGATTTTTCTGTCAGGTACTTTGCCCCTGGACACAAATTAACAACAGACCAAAAAAGAAAAGCCAAGGCTCCCTATCAGCCCATGTATTACCCCCTAATACTCATTAGCACCTTCCTGCTGGAGTCCCAGCTAATGGTGGCTAATTACAAAAAGGAAATGCTCACCCTTGTAGGAATCCCAGCTCTCTCAGCTTTCCTCAGCCCCTCCACACCAGCTTTGTTGGAGATAACCAGAACTATCTGTGCATAGCTGGTGTCTTTCTTCGTGCCGTTGATGAGGGCTTCCAGGTTTGTGCCTGGGGCAGAGAAAAAAAACTCGTGGATACTGAGAATAAATAGAGGGAACAGCTGGGAGAGGTTTTAAATAAGCAGCACTGTGGGGGAGACCAAACCAAACAGCTCTGATGAAACATTAATCCTTTTTTAATTGATCTTGCTGGGAGCTGATTCAGACAGCTGAAGGCCTTTCCTGGCAGCTGCACTTGGAAACTCATTTATAGCACTGGATTGATGCTCTTAGTAACTGGAAACACTGGAAATAGTTGGAGTGCCTCCATGGCAAGAAGAGATTCTGATCTATCTGTGAAATGATGCTGCTGTTCCTACAGGGCACCTGAGTGGGAGCCTGAATCTGGACAGAGGTTTGGAGATTACCTGGACACAGATGCAATTCACAGTTTGCAGCAGAGGTTAAAAGAGGTTTGTGACTGACATCAATCCAAGCACACAATCTCTCCTGCCTGCTGGAAGCCTATCAGAGTGCCCATGGAGAACTGCAGGGATTTTAAATCCAGGCTGAAGTTCCCTTCTCCACAGTCTGGTTCCCAGTGTGATGCCTTAGGTTTGAGCTTTTCTATTTTCAGACCCTGGGCTGTTTTGGGGGGCAGTTTTGGGTTTCACATTCAGTGCTGCTGAGCTCTCCTCACACAGCAGGGACACAAAACAATTCCTGCTCCAGCTCGGCACCAAGGACAACTTTGAGGCCCAGAACAAAGCCAAGGGTGAAGGCAGAAGGCAAAGCAAGGAGGATGGAGCTTCCTAAGCTGCAGCTGGAATTGGCCCCTGAACTGCAATGTGCTGCTGGAGCAGAACTTCTCCAAGTGGGAGCCCTGGGGGCCGGGCGTCCATTCTGGGCCCATTTTGGGCTGCCCTTGGCTGTGGCCCAGCCGGGCTCTGGTGCTGCCCAGGTGTGTCCAGGGAGGCCTTGGAATAAATCCCAGCTTTATCCTTTGGGCTCTGCTCCAGCTCAGCCCCCTGAAGGCAGCAGGTGCAGCAAAGAGCAGAACTCTCACCTGTTCCAGAGATGAGGACAGCCACCTTCACTTTGCCTGTCTGGACCTTGCCCTGGATGTGGCTGTGCACACACAGGGACCTGTTTGCTTGCAGGGCCCGATGGAGATTGAGGACTTTAACGTTGTCAGAGCCTGAGCAGGTACAGGGAAAAACCCAAAAAGAAGCAAAACAGAGTAAGTAAAAGAGAGACCCAAAAAGAAGCAAAACAGAGTGTCAGTAAAGGGAGAAACAGAGAGAGGAGAAAAGCACCCAGGGAAGACATGAATGAACTATCAGTTCAATACCCCCACAAAAAAGTCAGGGAGGTGCCAGTGAAGAGGTTTCCACCTCATGAAGACTCACAAACAAGGGAATTGCCCTCTGCTTTTTCTTTCTGCTTATTTTCCCCCCAAGGAAAATCAGACCTTTTTGCACTGGCACCACTTTGCCGATGAGCCAGGCGGTCTCGTGTGCCTGGATGTCCCTGAGGACCTGCTGGGCCATCTCCTTCTGAACCACCAGCACTGCTCCAACCCCACAGTTGAAGGTCCGAGCCATCTCCTCCTCAGAGAGGTTCCCTTCCTTGTGGAGCCAGCAAAAGATTTCAGGGATCTTCCAGGTGAGAGCATCTGAAGAGAATTGAAAATACAGATCAAGAGTGGAAATTGCTACCTATGGACTACAATTATTGGGGTATTAAGAGGCAAAATCTGTCACAAAAATCCCCCACTGCCCCAGTTCCAGCCAGATGAGGATGATTTACAGCAGCACAAAAATGCATCTGAACAAGGCACTGCAAAGGAATTCCAAGGACAGGAAATTTCTTTCTTGTCATGTTCTCTTTCAAAATGGTTCTATCCCAATTTCTACAGATTCATGGGATCATGGATGGGTTTGGGTTGGAATGAGCTCAAATCCCACCCATTCCCAGCCCTGCCATGGCAGGGACCCCTCCCAGTGTCCCAGGCTGCTCCAGCCCCAATGTCCAGCCTGGCCTGGGACACTGCCAGGGATCCAGAGGCAGCCACAGCTGCTCTGGGAGTTGCTTCCCACCCTCACAGGGAACAATTCCTGCCCCAAATCCCACCCAGCCCTGCCCTCTGGCACTGGGAGCCATTCCCTGGCTCCTCTCCCTCCATCCCCTGTCCCCAGTCCCTCTCCAGCTCTCCTGGAACCCTTCAGGCCCTGCCAGGGGCTCTGAGCTCTCCCTGGAGCTTCTCCTCTCCAGGTGAGCCCCCCCAGCTCTCCCCGCCTGGCTCCAGAGCAGAGGTGCATATACACATAAATATTTATCAGTGGACAAGTGAAAAATTATTTATGTGCAGTTCTTGAGTTCAGAACTCACTGTCAATTCCTTTTTTTATTGTACAACCCTGTGAGCTCTCCCAACCTGTGCCAGCCATTTCCCTTCCCAGGCCTCCCCTTCCCCAGCAGTGAAATCCCTTTCCAGCACACCTGAGGGGAGGGTGCTGAGGATTAATGAAGTCAAACAGCAGGAGCAGTCCCTGAGCTCAGAACCACCTCTGAATGCTAATTGAAAACTTCATGAGTACCAATTAATTAGCAATAATTTCATAGGGAATTGCAAATGGTGACAGCTGACTTGGGATTGCTGGTCAGGTTGTTTTCTTTTTGCAAGTGTCCTAAGAAATCCAATCCCAAACACCACCAGGGGAAGGAATTCAATGGGGAGCAGTCTCTCCACCACAAAGAGTTTTGATTGGCTCTGGTTCAGGAACAAAGAAAAACTCAAACATTTCTAGACAGACAAGTCCAACTCCTACAGCACAAATCAGCTGGTGTGGTGCCATGTCCACAGGCTTCCACAGCAATCCACATGAACATGAGGATTTTTCCACAGCTTTCCTTCTCTCTCACCTAAAATGACACCATAGGACTCTGGGAGGACTCTGGGGATGTTTTCCAGCAGGCCCCCTCCAGTGATGTGGGCGTAGGCTTTGACGTGGCCCGAGCGCAGCACAGGCAGCAGAGTCTTGCTGTAGAGTTTGGTTGGGGTTAACAGGAGCTCTCCTGCCCAGGGGAGAGGGAGAAACCATGGAGAGAAATGAGAATCAATATAAAAATCAGGGAAATCTCAAAACAGTAATTTGAATAGCAATGAGCATTGAACTAGGGAGAAACACAAAGTTCTACCTTTTCGTTTTTTAGCCCACGATTAATTATTTATCCCCTTGCACATGTGACTCCCAGGCAAAGAAGATGAAAACATGCTAAAGATGGAATGGGTTTGTTTGGGGCTTTTTTTGGTGCCTGAGAAAAGTTTCAAAGGCCCAGACAAAATAACTGTGTCAGCTGTTGGGGAGCTGAGGAGGATGCAGTACCCAGTGTCTGATCCCCGGAGACCCCGACGCGGGAGGAGAAATCCAGGGAGGACTTCTCCACGATCTTCCTCACGAGGCTGTAGCCGTTGCTGTGCACCCCAGAAGATGCCACCCCAATGACCACGTCCCCCTCAGTGATCCTGTCCAGCTGGGGCAGCATCTGCCCTCTCTCCACGGCGCCCACGGCGAAGCCGGCCAGGTCGTACTCGCCGGGGGGATACATCCCCGGCATCTCGGCCGTCTCTCCTCCTGGGGACCAAAAACACAGCAAACTGGGGTTGGAAAAGCCTCTTTTAAATCATACAGTCCCAGAATGGGTTGGGTTGGAAGGGATTTGAAAGCTCATCTCGTTCCACCCTGGCAGGGACCCCTCCCACTGTCCCAGGCTGCTCCAGCCCCAATGTCCAGCCTGGCCTGGGGCACTGCCAGGGATCCAGGGGCAGCCACAGCTGCTCTGGGCAGAATCCTGCCTTTTCTCTCCTCTTCCCACTTTTCACTCCATGCCCTGTGCTCCAGCTTCACCTGCTTTTTTCATTCCTGGGGTTTCAGCTGTGTTTAATAAGGGCTGCATCAAATGGAGGATGGATGAGCCAAGAGACAAAATGGGGAGAAGTGCTCGGCCATCCAACATTTAAATCCACAGTTTATTGTGCAAAATCAGGTAGGAGATGAGCCCTCACCTGCTCACTAGCACTGGGTGATGAGTTAAATTTGTTGAGCTGAAGGTTCAGCTCCTGCAGAAAGGCCTGTGGAGTTTGAAAGTCTTGAATTGGAAATAAAATGTTGACATTTTGGTGGTTTGATCACAAGGTGTCACCCAACACAGGCCTGGCTGCAGCATGAATGGGGTGATTATATTTGATAAATGCAGAGAACACCTTAAAACAAACATAAAGCTGCCCAATAGTTCATGCAGGAAAAGAGTAAACCAGGGCATAAAGAGCCTCTTGTTCAAAGCTTATAAACAGACCCAAAGTGACACCCACTGAGAAAGGATTTGTGTTCCTAACCTCCATAAAAACTTGGAAAAAAAGGACAGAATCGTTTCCCAACATCCAACCTAAATCTAATCTAAATTTAACCTACATTTTTAAAGTACTGTCTCCTTCCACTGTGATTCAGATTCACTTCCCTGAAAGCAAAGGCATGGAACACTTTTCTTTTTTACTCCTCCCAGACAGAGTAGGAAACCAACTGCATTAAAACCAACCAGAAGACCTTGCAGAAGATTTTTCAGATGCCCCTGTGAAGTGTTCCTACCCAAAAGAGCACATCCAGCTTTCCTGCAAGCATCAGCAATTCCTGCAATGACACCCTGAGCCACTTCCACGTCCAGTTTGCCGCAGGCGAAATAGTCCAGGAAGAAGAGGGGCTCAGCTCCCTGGGCCAGGATGTCATTGACACACATGGCCACCAGGTCCTGCCCGATGGTGTCGTGCTTCTGGCACTCCTGTGCAATCTGCAAGACACAGGGAGAGGCCTGGGATCAGCTCTGGGATCACCCTGGAACACGAGCCAGGCTCTGGAAGGGGCTGAAATCACGAGCGGAGTCTGCGAGCAAAGGACCAAAATCCCTCCAGGTGTTCTTTGAGGAGCAGCTTTGTGTCACTCTGATTTCTTCAGTTTTCTGGTGCACTTTACAGCTTGATGTTTTTCATAGTTCATAGCTCTTTCTCACCCACGGGTGTTATAATCAGAAATGTTTTTGTTAACATAAAGTTGTTTACATGCTTTGTCTTGGAGTGAAAAACAACTGATGGGCGGTTGTCTTCACCAAGGGGATGGGAGAGGTGTCAGCCTTCTCCTCCAATCCCTGCTCTGTGTGGAAATACTATAAATATGGAGTCAGATGTTTGAATAAATACTTTTATGCCTTTTCACCAGACAGTGTCTGTGTGTGTCACTGTGTGTCCCACAGCAATAGCTTTGTTTATTATCATCTCCTAACTCTCTTCAGGAATTATTCCTGTCTCCACTGGCAAATCTTAAAGGCACTCAGAAGGAAACTGGGCTGCAAAAGAGTTTTCTTGCAGCCCAAACACAACAGCAAACCTGGGATTAAATGTTTTTCCCCATCAATTAATCTTTTTTGAGGGTGCTGCCTCAAAAAGGCAGCAAGGTTCCTGATTGTATTTTAATATTTAAAACCCAGTTATTTTAGGCATCGTATCAACTTCTGGTTATTTACAGGTATTGAATTATTTTGCCTGAAGAAGGGAAATTTCAGTTTCCATCCCCATTTTAGAAAGACCAACAGGTATTTTTACAAGACAACTGCTATTTTCTCATAGAACCTTTTCCCTTCTGTGCAGTTTTTCCTCCTTTGGCACAGATTTCCACCTTACCTTGAGCTTTGTGCCGACGCCGTCGGTTCCAGACACCAGGATGGGATCTCTGTAACCAGCTGCTCTCAGGTCAAAGAGCCCAGCAAACCCTCCAAGCTCTGCATTGCAGCCTGCCAGCCAGGAAACAGGAGAAAAAACCACAGCTTTACTTCCAGGGGCTTCTCCACCACTAATTCTCTCCCAGCTTTGTCACCAGGAAAATTTCTCTGCCATTTAGAACCTCTTCACTCAGGAGCACCTGATCTGCTTAGGTTGGCTTTGTCTTCTTAATTCATCATTAGCCTAAGCCTAAAAATCCCCAACTCTGTGACTGAACAGTCAAAAATTCCTGTGACTGACAGATTTCCCCTTGCACCGAGTGTTTCTCTGAAACACAGGAGGAATTGTGCTAAGATTGTTGTACTGGGGTGAGAATATCTTTTCATTTCATTGCATTTTCCCCTCTATGTATATCTGACTTCATTAGAAGGTTCTCAGTGAATTTGAAATGAGGCCCATTTCATAAATGAATATTTTCAATCTGTCCAAAGAATTACAAGCACTTGCTAGAGCAAGATGTGCCTGAACCCCAAAACCAAGGATGAATCAATGGTGATTTAACCAAGCAAAAGATGTGTGCTCCACCTCTGTCTCAGGAATTCTACACCTCATAACCTTTCTAAATGTTCATCCCCCCCAAAATAGAGTTCACTGGTCAAGAAACAATAATTCATGGACTCCAACTCAGGACTGAATGGTGGAATTTTTGCTTGCACTTATCCCTGTCCAGAGCTGAACTGTGCTCTCTAACACTCCTGGCATTCAGGAGATGGAGTTTAGAGCCATTTGGGGATTAAAAGCTATTAAAGTGCATTTGGAATAAAATCATCTGTGGTAACATTTGCTTACCACAGATTTTCTTGTGTCATCTAGAAACAGGCAGGACACATAAATCTGAGCTTTTTATCAAATCAGCTGATCAACCTCATTGCCAAGAAGTGACCAAGGCAGGAGCAGGAGGTTCTTGTCTTACCTGACCTTGATGTGGCTGCAGCAAAGGGCTTGATCCTCTGCACCAAAGTGTTCCCTGCTTCAATGTCCACCCCACTGTTCTTGTAAGTCAGGCCTCTGGAAGAGTGGGGAAAATGGGATGGCAGCTGATTACTGAATGGATTTTCAAATAATATTTACTTCTTTACATCCCTGAGTGGATTCACTGTGCAGAATCCCATCCTTCAGCCTGAGGAGGGGTTGCCAGGAGCAGTACATGGATAATTCCAGAGTTTTGAAGATGATATCAGAGCATTGGGATCATACAGTCAAATCCCAAAATAAAACCACCAACCAAACCCCTGACAAGAGGGCAAAATAGGCAGCATAGACCTGATTTGGTAAGGTTTGGACACAGAATCCCCAAATCCCTGAGGCTGGAAAAGCCCTCCCAGCCCATGGAGTGCCAGCTGTGACTGATCCCCACCTTGTCCCCAGCCCAGAGCACTGAGTGCCACAGCCAGGTCTTGAGGGGTCAGTGGGAAAACTCCAAACCAAAACTAAAACTAAAACCAAACTAAAACCAAATCAAACCCAAACCAAAACAAAACACAAACCAAAATCAAACCAAAACCAAACACAAACCAAAACCAAACCAAACCTAAACCAAACAAAAACCAAAACTAAACCAAACCTAAACCAAAAGCAAAGCAAAACCNAACCAAACCAAACCTAAACCAAATAAAAACCAAGTCACAGCAAAACCAAACCAAACCTAAACCAAACAAAAACCAAAAGCAAAGCAAAACCCAACCAAACCAAAACCAAACCAAACTAAAACTAAAACTAAACCAAACCAAATCTAAACCATACTAAAACCAAAATTAAGCCAAACCAAAACCAAATCAAACCCAAACCAAAAGCAAAGCAAAACCAAACCAAACCTAAACCATACTCAACCAAAACTAAACCAAATCTAAACCAAACTAAAACCAAAACTAAACCAAACAAAAACCAAAAGCAAAGCAAAACCCAACCAAATCAAAACCAAACCCNTAAACCATACTAAAACCAAAATTAAACCAAACCAAAACCAAATCAAACCCAAACCAAAAGCAAAACTAAACCAAACCAAACCTAAACCATACTCAACCAAAACCAAAACTAAACCAAACCAAACTAAAACCAAAAGCAAACCAAACCCAAACCGAACCAAACCCAAACCAAACCAAACCAAACAAACCAAACCAAACCAAACCCAAGCACAGAAATGCATGGCTGGGTCAGAGCAGGGCTAAGCTCAAGGCACTTTTCCACCCCAAGTCTCAGGTGAATCAATAACTTGAGGCCACTTCCAGAGTTTTAGAGCTCAGCTCACAGCTTGCCCTCCTTAGCACTGGAATGATCCCACCACAGAAGCAGCCAGGCCTCTTTCTTACTTCAGTGAGCTTTCTATGAAAGAATATATTTTATATTTCATGAAAAAGGCCCAGGGTCCTCAGGTGGGGCTCAGGAATCTAGAAGATGTCTGTAAATGTGGGTGGGGCTCATGTAAGATGAACACACTGGTGCAAACTGGTGCCACTGGTGTGTCCCCACAGCCCCCTGGGGACACCAAGCACCAGCTCATGTTTACAGAAGGACCTTTCCATTCTGAGGACAGGGACTTTCATGACTTCTCCCTCCAGCAAACACAGCCTGTGCCAGTTAAGCAGTTGCTATTGCCAGGCTGTCAATGGCATGAACCAGGTGCATCCCTATTTTAGATCCATTCCTGTTTTCTCTCTCCCATTCATCCTGAGGTTTGAATTCCAAGGGTGTTGATGAACAAGGACAAATACAACAAAACAAGCAGAATCCATTTAAAATTGGCTCAGCTGAACAAAAAGATTCAGTTAATCCACAAAACTCATCTCAGGAACAAGGTCAAGAATTCAGCAAACATTGAAAAAGTCAGAGACAGACACAAATGCCTACAATTGCACTAAATGGAGTAAATATTTTTGTATTCTGCCTATTAAATCTTATTTTAAGATGTGTGAGGGGGATTTTTTAGGATCAAAAGTATTTCTGTTGCAAAGATCATTGCTGGAATATCTGGAATTGATAAGAATTCAAATGTCAGAATTGGCCCAGGAGCAGAGCTACCAGAAAAATCCAAAGGTGTCTGCACTCACAGCATATTCCTGCCCCAAAATTGGCAGGAAGACAAGAATGACCACAGGCAGCTGTTCAGGCTGTGAAGAAGACTCAAGGAAATATTGGCCTGCAACAACCATAGATCAAAGTCAGCCCCTTTCAGTCTGAATATCTTGAGGCTCCACCAGATTTTCACCAGGTTTTCAGGAGCATTTCAAATTTGTTAACATTTTTTTTTGGCTGTCTGCTTTGATCCTTTAAAAGAATCTTTAAGTTTCCTGGAGTATTTTTTATGAAGCATTCTGGCTGTTTTCCTGAGGTGAAATGCCTCAGGGCTGAATCCTGCCAGGCTGCCAAGAGGAGGGGAGTCCAAACTTCCAGAGCCACCCCCTTCCTTCCCTGAGTCCAAAGGGGCTTGGAGCACCTGGGATAGTGGAAGGTGGCCCTGCTCATGGCAAGAACAGGATGAGCTTTAAGGTCCTTTCCAAGCCAACCCAGTCTGGGATTCTGGGACTGAAGCATCCTGCTGGTTCTGCCCCTCAGGAGCAGAAGCTGGAGCAGCCCCCAGGGCAGTGCAAACTGCTCCCAGGAGCCTCCTGGAACAGCCAGGGATCCTCCCAGGCAGGCATTCCAGGCAGGAACCTTGCCCAAGGAACTCAGTGTGGGAGGGATCTGCTCCAAGTGCCTCCTCTTGCCTCACTGACCTGTTTAATTTTTCTGCTACAAATCCCAATTCCACCTTTTCATGTCAATTCATGAACAGATGCAGAGCACTTGAGAGAGAAAGAAGACTTAATACCAAGACCCTTGTTCTTTTAGGAAGTTTATTGATTATAATTTTACAGAATACTAATCAGGATACACTGCCAGCAGCAACAGAACTGTTACTGCTGTGCTTCCCAGCCTACAAAATAACCCCTTGGGAAAAGGTATGTTAGGAGTTCATTGGAGCAGAGCAGTTTCTTATTAGGTAAAAACAAGTTTAAAAACAGCCAGAAGCTTTCAGGAACATTAAAGAGACAACAGGATTCCCTGCTATAAAAGAAAAACCCACACCCATATGATCTCCAGAGTCTTACAGTAAATACTGTGCCAATTAAAGGAATGAGAATGGAAAGAAGTGAGGAATCCCACCCTGTGGTGAGGCAGCTATCCCAGTAAAATGTAAATCCCAACAAGGTAGGGGGTTCAAGGTAAGTTTAACCACTTCTAAAAGTTAAAAAGAACCAATAAGCCAGCTTGAACTTTGCTTATATATAAAATCCCAGAATCTCCTGAGCTGGAAGGGACCCACAGGGATCATCCAGTCCCACCCTGGCCCTGCCCAGCCCCACCAACCCCACCCTGGGTATCCCTGGCAGTGCTCCCCAAAGGCTCCTGCAGCTCTGGCAGGCTGGGGCTGTGACATTTCCTGATATATCAGACTTCAGGACAAGACAAACCCAGAGCAAAAGCTGTGATCCAAAGTCCAAGAAGCAGCTGACCTTCCCTAAACCAGGCCTAAGAACTGCAGAAACACAGATCATTCCTGTCTGCTTGTCACCATGGCCTAACTCAGATTTAGGAGAGTAAGAACATGGATCAGACATTCCAAATATTCCTCCCTTGGCTGGTCTTGCTAAGGTTGAGTACAAGGAGTTAAAACTTGCCAAGAGTTACACAGAATATCAACACCGATTATGAACATCAACCAGGGATGTGCTTAGATCCTTTTCACAGCAGCTCCTCCCGTCTCAGGGATTTGGGATATCTACCTGGATTGCCTGAGGAAGGCTATGGCCCGGTAGCCAATGTCCCTCCTGTAGATGGCCCCCTGGAAGTGGATGGCAGCCACGCCCAGGTTGGCCTCTCGCAGCGCCGCGGGCAGGTCCTCCCTGATGGCCGTGACTGTGAGCACTCTGCCCCCGCTGGTCACCACCCTGCCGTCCTTCAGGGCCGTGCCTGCGTGGAACACCTCCAGCCCCAGCTGCCTGGCCTTAGCAAGCCCTGTGGGTGTTGTGGAAAAGATCAGCTGCTGGTTAGAATGTTCTCAGAGAAGAGACACCGAGCGCTTCGTGGGTGAAAATCCCAGTCAGTCAGGGTGATCCTGCTGGGAGATGGGAATAAATCTGTCAAAAATACCTCAGGAGGAGAGACTAGTGTACCTGTGTGCACAGGGAAGTGGGAAGAGGCATTTAGCTGACACACAACCTGTGATTTCAGCTGGGTTTTTATGCCTCAGTGACACCCAGAGCACAAAACATCAGCATCAATGTGACCAAGGACCCTGATCAGAACCACCTGACCTGAACCAGCAGGTATTAAATACCAGTGCTGTGCCAATATCAAATAACAACAGCGTGGAGAACTGAAAATACACCAAAATAAACTGAGATGTGTGAAAATTCAGCTGCTCTTGCTGCCCCAGAACCAGGGTTTCTACAAATCCCAGTTCCAGTGATTCCCCTTCATGCAGCAGGAGAGGCCAGGGAGAGGCCAGGGGGGGGAATGAGCCTCCTGCAGCTCCTCCTGCTCTGTTTACCTGTTATTTCCAAGCCCTTGGGATATGCCCCTGGATAGCCTTGACTGGCCATGACCACAGTCACAGCTGCACTGTCCTCTTTCCAGGCTGGCATGGAGCTGCCCAACCTCCTGTTGATCACTGCCTGCATGACCTCGTACAGGTCACTCCTCAGCAGGGGCAGAATCACCTGCAGAAACACACAGCAGCAAATCAGACCAGCTAATCTTGCATTGTCTTCCCTGGCCTTGAAAAGGCACTAATGCAGCTGTAAAAACAGCATTAAATATGCCCACATATTGTACTTTCACCCATCATCCATCCAGGGTATAATCTGAGAGCCCTCAAACATACTCGTGCTTGAAGAGAATTTCTGTGGGTAAAAGAATTGTTGCATATGCAGAGGAAAGGGTGAGGACAAAGAACCTAATTTGTTCTGAAGAGTTTTGTTCCAATTCTCAACAAGGAGCAAGGAAAAATCCAGAATCCATTCCAGAAAAGACAGGGAAGTGCTGAGCTCTTCTCAAGCTGACCCTTGCAAAGCCCAGCTTTGAGTCCAGCCTACTGAAATCTTCCCTGGAACACAACAATTTCCTAACAGACCTTCTGCCTTCAACAAACAACCCAAATATTTTAAATCTTGGTGCAATGAGCTGATTATTCAGCCCAAATCTGGTTAACAATAGTGGTGGATGGTCACAGATTTTACTCCTCCCATAATGCCAAATTGTACAAAATAACTCACCTGACACTCTGGGTCACCAAATCTGCAGTTAAATTCCAGAACTTTAGGCCCATCTTTGGTGAGCATTAATCCAGCATAAAGCACACCTAGAATAAAAAATGATACAAAAAGATCTCTCAGGAACTCACTTGTTTTGAATCCCCTGGTAACAGGATTCAAAAGGAAAGGCCTGTGTTCAGTGAATTTGAAAAATGGTAAAAATAAATCAGGCAGAAATAGTGGTGAAATTTTACAGCTCATTTTTGAACATTTTCCTTCCTGTTCCTCCTCACTCCCCTGTTCATGAAATGGCCTCTGTTGATTTATAACTCTGAATCAAGGCACTGGTACCAAACCCAGTTCCTAATACATCAAAGTTATTTCCCTTAACCTCCAGTGTGAGTTAGGCTACAAAGAGGAAAAAGCAAAATAAAAGGTTGTTCTTCTGATTACAAATCCCAGAGTTTTGTACATACCCACATAGGGGACACCTTCTTTCCTCATGCCATCAACAGTCTTCTGAAGAACAGTCTCTCTTATCTTCTGCAGCAAATCTTTAGAAATCTAATGAAAAAGGATTAGAAACCAGTGTTTGTAAAAAGGGAAGGCTTGGGTTTGTGATTGTAAGAGCCAAACAGAATTCTTGGATGGTCTCTTGCTCACTCCAATGGAAAGCTGAGAATGTTTTCTCTCTATTTGTGCCAAGAGAAGTTCCCTATTAAACAGACCCCAAACTAGCTCACAGCCAAAAGTCACCATTAGCTTTGTTTGGCACAAGGTGGAACTGTGGGTTTAAGCTCTTGGTTCTAAGGAGCAGCATTTCATAACACTTCCATCCCAATCAAATAAAAGGTTGTAGAAATAACCCTTCCCCCTTTATAATTCCAAGTAATTCAGTGGGGAGATCTTCCTCTTTAGAGAAATTTGTGGAGCTGGGGGTTTTACTTGGCCATGTGTGCTCTAGGCAGCTCTTTCCATCCAGCAGAGCCCATTCCCTCCTGCCCCTCATGCTGGAATGAAACATTCCCACAGGCTTTCAGTGACAGCTGGAGTGAAACATCCCCTTGCAGTCCCTTTTCCCTCCCTCAGCAATGCATTTTCCCCTTCCTTGTCAATCCTTTCCCACCTGAGGAGCTGGGGAATAAGCTCCCATCCCTCCTGTGTTGGGGCCTTCATCCCCATCCAGCAGCCTCTTGTGGTCCTGGGCTGGGGGCATGGGAGCAATGGTGACACCATCACTGAAACACAGGCACTGAAACAAGGACAAGAGTCAAAATTCCTGGGGATGGTGAAAATTAAGTGCAATTAGTGCAAACAGAGTTGATTTGCAGTGTGACAAAGGGATGTTTAAAGAGGATGAACTCTGCCTCCCTGATAAAATAAATGATGGGGTTCAAAGCATTTGCCTTTCCCTCAGGAAGCAGGGACTCATTTTGTGTGACCTTCCTCCAGAAATTAATAAAACCTAGAAAAATTATAGCAGTTGCACTGAAAAGAAATACTCAAAAGGTTTAAAATGAAATAATTAAAATATTGCATGAGGGAAAGGACTTCTTCCTTTCCCCTCCCAGCCCCTGCACCAGAAGGAAGGCATTACATTCCTTTCAAGACTTCCTTTTCCTTGCTGATAAAGCTATTTACTTGTGAAATATTTATAAATTATTTATCTAGCAGTTGTTTTTATCCTCAATATCTTCAGAATAACAAGCCTGCTGGCATCTTCTGGAACTGGATGATGTTGTGCACTCAAACTGGGTAACATTGTTCCCTGTCTGGACTAATGGCAGCAACACTCAAAACCATTTCACAATGCTAATTATAAAACCAGCAAGGATCCAAAATAAGCCCCACAGCTGCCTCTAACCAGTACAATTTTATTTATAAGCAGGGAATGGTTTTAATCTAACTTAAAATCCTCCACTTTGTAGGTGAAGGCTCTTAGTGAATCCCAAACAATTTAGAAGAGGTAGAACCAAAGTGAGATCACTTACAGAAATTTCTTCTCCTTCAAGAAGTTCTTCAACAACAACAGTTTCCCCAGCTGTGCCAAAACTCTTATCCTACAGTGAAACAAAATCTCTTTAGTTCTGTTTCACTTTTAAACTGCTGAAAATTCAGCAAGAAATAAGTATCTTTAATACAGCCAAAAATGCAGCACAGGTTTGAGATGATGAATCCATTCTCCCCCCAGGGATGTCAGCAGTGGTGAAATCCCTACTCCTCTTTTCTGTTGATTCTTAAATAAGTGCAGGGTTTATTTCTGACTGTTTTCAAATGGCAGAGGGTATTTGTGATTACTGAGCAATTCCTGATGCTCTGCATTCTGAAATTCACCCCAGCAGCAGTGACAGCCAAGTCTCCAGTCTGCACTTTCACTGGATTAAAAAGTGCAATTTTATACAACACATGGCAGGGGAGCAGGATTCTCATATCCCAGTGCAATTTATGAACACTGACTGAGTATTCTGAGTAATTAAGAAATTAAGAACAACCAGCCCATGCTGCCAAGGTGATTTTGGGGGGCTCCAGAAATCTCTAACTTGCAGGTTTTTTGCACAAGGCACTGGGCCTGTTCAGACATGAGTTGTCCAGTGACCACAGACTGTCCAAAATGTGACTGCAGCCCCCATGCTCTGACTCCTGAAGCACAAGTGTGTCAGATAATGTCCATGGATCAGCAGAGCTCCATGGAATTTTAGGATGCTGTGCTGCTGACACCAGCTGAGGGCCTGACCTGGGAGCCACAGCTCTGTGCTCCTCACTGGGAGATAAAATGACTTCATCTGGCCTCACTCCAAATCTTAATGCTCCAAATATATTTGTGGGATATCCTTCCTCAATATGAACTTCACTGGAAATAATCCCAGCAGAATTTGACTGTGCTCAGTCCTAATGCTTGTAAAGATCCACCTCAACCACTGAGCTCATTTCCTGCACTGTGGGACCTGTTGGATTGCAGGAGTCTCATACAGTGAAAAAAAAAAAAGGAATTGCATATTTAAATAAGTGAAATAAGGGTGGGTTTTCATGAGGAATTATTTTATTTTAGCCTACAGGGACTGCAGCTCAAGCAATAAATACAACAGAGTTTCACAGCTGGCCAAAGAAAAGGACTGATGTCTTACAGCCAAGTTGCTATTACATGAAATAAGGAATATCTGTGATGCTCTGAGGTGGTGAAAAGGTGATTTTGTGTGAGATATTCCTTCTCACCTGCATGATTTCAGTGACAGCTTTGCAGGCCTCTTCCTTGGTGGAAGCCACGATGACTCCTTTGCCAGCTGCCAGGCCACTGGCTTTGACAACCAAAGCAGGGAAGGTGGCACTGCCAGGGCACAGGACAGACATTCAGCATAAAGAGTCAAAAAAGAGGAAGGGCAAACATGGACATTTTGAACAATTCAGGAGTTGAAAGATAAAGTATTGCTCAGTTTTCACGGCAACCTTGTTCAATTACACACAAATCACACCAGGCTCCTCTCTCATGCTCTGCCTGAGAAAGGTTCCTGCTTCTTTTCCCCACCAGGGAATTTCCTGACTGTTCATTACTGCTTTCCATTTGGGAATTTACTCTTGGATCATCTGGGGTCACCTGGGTTGTTCTGTGATGAGCAGATCATCAGTTGCTGAGTAATTCTCCAGGGTTTTTTTTTTGGAGAAAAGGGATAAGAAGCCAGCACAGATGGCTCTGGGCTGCTCCCTGCCTTTCCCCAGCAGGCAGACTGACAAAAAAAATAACAGCCTGTCCTACATTCTCCTGTGAACTGAACTTCCATTTCATTTTAGAGCAGGAGGAACCATTTTTTCTCAGACTTGCTGCAGTTTGAGAAAGTCATGGTAGGTGATCCTTTGAAACCTTTGCAGATGTTCTATCCCAAAGGTATTGATACATGAGAAATCATTGGATTGGTTTGGATATCTGTTGGAATCTAAACTATAGAGAGCTCTCAGAACATTGGGCCTGTGGACCAAAGCTTAGAATTAAATACAGGGTTCAATCTGAGACCCTGGGAAAGATTGCTAAACTGAGATACTAAAAGCAAAAATGTAGATTTGTAGTTTAAGTAGAAACATGTTAAGTTAGGTAGAGCAAAGTTCAAAGTTTAGAGTTTAAGATATAGGAAAAATAGCAGCAGTTATGAAGGGAATAGGAAGTTTAGGGTGTAGTATTGTAGGCTGTGTGTGACTTTGTGATGGGCTAACAAAGTCCACACTGGTAAAACATGTAAAACAAAATAATTAATTATTGGGTTAAAGGCAAAAATAATCTTGGTGGCAGCATTTTATTGGCTAATAAATCTTTAAAAGGCTTTGTAACTTTGTAAGGGTCCTGTGACCTTCTGAACCATGCAGTAGAGATGTGAGCCAAACTTATCTTTCCTGCTTATGTAGAAGAAAAAAAAATAAATTACACCATCTAAAGCAATTCAGAAGTCCTGTCTCTAATTTATTAAAATTCCTGATAGATATCCAGCACTCTGTCAGTAAGAATATGTCTAAAGTGACAGGAATTGTACCTGTTGATAAAGGCACATGCTGCTTTGGGATCAGTGAAGGATTTCCATCTGGCAGTGGGGATCTCGTGACGATCCAGAAAGGCTTTGGTAAAACTCTTACTGGACTCCAGCTGAGCTGCCTTTGCTGTGGGGCCAAAACACCTGATCCCAGCTGCTGTCAAGTCATCCACAATTCCTAAACACAAAACATGTCATAAATCTCCAGATGATCAATGGGAGTCAGGCCAGCCAAGGCCAGGGCTGCACAGATTCCTTGGAGCAGGAATGCCAGGAATAAGAGGTCAGCTGTGTCTGCAGTGCCTGCTTTCCTCACTGGAACCAGGAGCAGGTAACCCTGCACCACTGCAGGCCCCCAGGATGTGCAGGGTTTGGGAAGGGATGCCAACCTGCCCTTGCTTTATGACACCTTCAAGCTAAATAGTCAACATGAGTCTTCAGTGAAGATGCCAAAAGGTTTAAGCAGAAAAACTACCAGCATGTTTATAATTAGGTTTTTTTACACAGGCTCAGATTATAATTATTTCCAAACATGAAAACACCAAAGGAAAACCAAAAGTGGCTTTCTTGCTCACACACTACCCTTCAGAAATTCCTTTTCACCTCAGCACAACTCTGGATTTCAGGGAAATTGCTCCAGAGGATCTGTTTCCATTCAGACTGGAGACACTGCTGAGTGATGCACAGGTAAGGACTAAAGTTTACTTTTCTTCCTAAATGCTGAAGGTTGTGATTTCCAGCTTGTGTCTCTTACCAGCAGCAAGGGGAACCTCGGGACCGACCACCACCAGCCTGATGTCCTGGTCCCTGCAGAACTGGGCAACAGCAGCATGGTCACTGACTGGAACAGCTGTTGGAGACACAAAACAGGGAAAGATCCCATCCACAGGTGCTCCTCAGCACTGAGATATCCCAGAGCACTCACCAGCCTCACCTTCTGGGCTGCCAGGCCACTGGGAACCTGGAGGAGTGAGGCCCACACTGACAGAGCCTCACCCAAAACACAGCCCCAAAGCCCAGGCAAAGGCTCTGGTTGGACATCCACTGGCAGAGTCATAAATCACAGAATGCTGGAATATCCTGAGCTGGGAGGGACCCCCAGGGATCAGAGTCCCAGCTCCTGGTCCTGCCCAGTCCCCCCAACCCCACCCTGGGCATCCCTGGCAGCGCTGCCCAAAGGCTCCTGCAGCTCTGGCAGCCTCGGGGCCGTGCCCATTCCCTGGGCAGTGCCCAGCACCACATGGGGGAACAACCTTGCCCTAAAATCCATCCTAAATCCCTCCTTGCCTGGGTCCAGCCACTCCCTTGGTGCTGTCCCTGTGCCAGGAGCAGAGATTGGAGCTGCCCCTCGGGAGGAGCTGCAGCCCTGGGGAGCCTCAGGCTGCTCTGCTCCAGCTGCACAAACCCAGCGCCCTCAGCTTCTCCTCCAGACCCTGCCCCACCTCCACAGCCCTGTCAACCCACCTTGCCCTTGAAAGTGAGAAAAAAAAGCTCTGGGAGCCCCTGGGCTGCCAGCCAGCAAACTGGTCTGACCCCTAGGAACACCCTGTGTGCCAGCACAAGCAGCATCGCAAAGAAGCCAAGAAAATACAAAACTTTAAAGGAAAAAAAAATAAAAAATTTATTTCCAGCGAGTCTTCTCCCTGAGGAGTGTCACCATGGAGCTTTACAGAGGTAAGACCAGGCTGGATGGGGCTGGGAGCAGNCCAGGAGCAGAGATTGGAGCTGCCCCTCGGGAGGAGCTGCAGCCCTGGGGAGCCTCAGGCTGCTCTGCTCCAGCTGCACAAACCCAGCGCCCTCAGCTTCTCCTCCAGACCCTGCCCCACCTCCACAGCCCTGTCAACCCACCTTGCCCTTGAAAGTGAGAAAAAAAAGCTCTGGGAGCCCCTGGGCTGCCAGCCAGCAAACTGGTCTGACCCCTAGGAACACCGTGTGTGCCAGCACAAGCAGCATCGCAAAGAAGCCAAGAAAATACAAAACTTTAAAAGAAAAGAAAAAAAAAATCTTTCCAGCGAGTCTCCTCCCTGAGGAGGGTCACCATGGAGCTTTACAGAGGTAAGACCAGGCTGGATGGGGCTGGGAGCAGCCTGGGACAGTGGGAGGGGTCCCTGCCATGGCAGGGCTGGGAATGGGGGGGCTCTGGGGTCCCTCCCAACCCAAACCATTCCACAATTCTGTGATTTTATCATCTTAGTGCCAGGAGAGTGTTGGGGATGAAACAAACAGCTGGTGGTAGAATTCCAACTCATCTTTTTTTTCTTTTTTTCTGTAGTGCCACTTAAAAATTGCACTAAACTGAGCCCTCTGAAAGCAAGGGGAATCAGAACTTTTTTTTTACATTATGATGAACATAATTAAGAAGGACACTGTGCTGTCATTATGGCTGAGGATATGTGAGCTCGGGCTGTTACAACCATTATCTTTCCAAAAACAAACATTCCATGTGATGACACTTGGAATGCCCCAAACTGTACAAACAAAAGAAATGTCCTGCACCAAAGACAATCATGTCAATCTCATGATCCAGAAGTTACGCAAAGGCCCTGCAATTCCTCTGCTTTTATCATGAATAAATAAAGCCAAGGTCTGCAGAGGATGGGAACAGGGATCCAGAGAGCCAAAGAGATGGGCCCAGTGTGGATTGGCTGTTTGTGCAGGGAGGAGACTGCACACACTGCTGGCAAAGGGAGCACAGAATCCCAGGATCACCAGGGCTGGAGGAGCCCTCCAGGATCCCCCAGTGCCACCCCAGCCCCAAACCCTGTCCCCAAGGGCCACAGCCAGACTGCTCTGGGACAATTCCAGGGACCCCAAACCTCCCTGGGCAGCTCAGCCCAAGGCCTGACCACTCTGTGAGGGAAAAATTGTTTCCAATCTCCAATCTGACTCTCCCCTGGTGCAATTTAGGGCCATTTTCTCTTGTCCTTTCCTTTGACCCATGACAGAAGACTGGCACTGCACTGGGAGCTGATGGTCTCCTCCAGCCAGTCTCTGGGAGTGATGAGAGAGGAAGGAGATAACAGAACTTTGGTCAGTGCCCACTGTGCTCCCCCTGCTCCGGATGAATAAATTTATAGAATCATTGAACCCCAGACTTGTTTGGGCTGGGAGGGACCTCAGAGCCCCCCCAGTGCCAGCCCTGCCATGGCACGGCCCCCTCCCAGTGTCCCAGGCTGCTCCAGCCCCAATGTCCAGCCTGGCCTGGGACACTGCCAGGGATCCAGGGGCAGCCGCAGCTGCTCTGGGGATTCCATCCCAGCCCCTGCCCACCCTCACAGGTACCAATTCCTGCCCATAAAATTTCCTGATTCCACAACAAAATCTACATTTTGGTTATAGACTTACCCTATTCAGGTGGGGGAACACCCAGACCTAACACAAATAAAAATCACCTCCTTGGAACCTCTTTTACAGCTCAATTATTTTGTTCCACCAACAAAGGCATTTGACTTCCATGTATAGCTGACTCCTGGCTCACCCAAAAGCACAACACACTTGTGCCAGGGCCTGCCCACCCTGCCAGGGAACAATTCCTGCCCAATATCCCATCCAACCCTGCCCTCTGGCACTGGGAAGCCATTCCCCCCTCCTGGCACTCCAGACACTCCTGTCCCTGTGAATTCCTGCCTGGAATTCACCCCAAATTTCTTGCTGCAGGTCTGATCTCATGATATGAACAGTGAGTGTGGCACATGATTTACACGATGGGGAAATGTCCTAACAACAAACAAGAAGGAACAGATTGTGTTGTTTATCCAGGATTTTAACTTTCCTCCCAAACATCATTTTTCTCGGGATGTTGACTGAAAGGGGACGTTTCTGTAGCTGTGTTTGACTGCTTAAAACAACAGCTGAACATTTCTTTGGAACCAGACAGGAGGACCCTGGACCAAGGCTTTCAAGAGTGGAGCTTAAATTTAAGAGCCCAAGTTACACTCAGAGGTAAAATGTGACAGAAGGAGGTGTCAGGATGGTGAAGTCCATTCACAGACACACCTGTTCATTCAGCAAACCCTTGTCTGTGCTTCTGCACCAAAACTGCCCTAATAATCCACCTAAATTAAATAGAAACCTGTATTTAGGCACTCAACCTAAATCCCACCTTATTGTTGGAAACAATTACTGGTTCAGATCAACCACAACACTTTTTTTTCTTACTTGAATACAGACAAATTTTGAAAGATTTAAGGTTATTTATAAATTCCAGCTCACTTTTTCATGTTTCAGTAATCACCCAAGACCCAGAGCTGCAATCCTAATTAAAGGCAATTCCACGACCCACGAAGGGAGGACAAACTTTCAGAGCCAAATCTTGATTATACCAAAAAAACACCAAATCCAGAAACCAGGGAAGGAGTTTTCCAGATATTCCCAGATATCCCAGGTATTGTTGCCCACACAACTTAAGAGGGCTCATGTGCTTCTGTAAAGCTGTTCCCCATTTTCCACCCTGAGTTAAATCAAAGCCCCAGTGACAGCACTGGAATTCTTGAACAGGTGAAACAAATTCTTTCCTTAAAAACCCACATAAGTCAAACTCTTCATAAATTCTGGGTTCTTCATGGGGTGGTGAAGATTTCTCTCCCAAAGCACAGGGGAGCCCATGTGCAGAACAAAGCCATTTATTCCATATGGGAAATTTCATGGACCTGCTTGAGCCCAAGCATTTTCCACTACAATGCAATGTTTTTTGTGGGATGAAAGAGAGAAAAAAAACCAGGGGAGATTTTAAAAGGCACAGCTTGAAAAAAACACACTGGAATTTCCATTCCACAGGCCCTGCAGCCTGGCACTGGCCTAATTTACAAGGGAAAAGGTTTTTTTTTTAACTTTCTGATCTTGTCAAGCTCTTCCTTCCAGGCCTCTCCTCAGAGACCAAACAGAGCAAAAAACTGGAATGAGGAGCTCACTCATGATGCTGTGACTGGTCAAAGAAATAAAGGACAAAGTTGTTTCAAAAGCCTGCAATTCCAACAGAATTCTATTCAATAATTACCTGGCAGCACTCACGTTTCCAGGTGAGACAACAACACACAGAGCTACTCCCACACCAACACAAGTGCAGAAAATGGATGTGTCTGCTCCACATTCACATGCATCCTGCATTAACTTGAATTCCACATCTTACCACACATTCTAGAGGGAAAACTGAAGTCTTAGGCAGGTTAAAGCCTCTAAATCAGGATCTGTTATGCAAAGGACACAGGAATCTCTGTGGTCTGGATTGATTCCCTGGGTGCCAGCAGCTCAGACCAGGCTTTTTTGAAATGCAGCTCCAAATTTTGGATGCTGAATTTGCAACATCTGAAGCTTGTATTTCTCAAAACTAGCAACTATGAAAAGTTTCATACAGCCAGTCAGAGTTTAATATGTTAAACCAAGAGCTCCAACCAAGCAGTCAGAACACAGAGAAATATTTGAAGTAAACCTTGATTTCTTAAGGCCACTAAGACAAAGGAGTGAATTTATGTTCACAGTGACAGAGTGTTCTTGTCAAAGGTTGTGGAGATTCAACACAGGACAGCACAAGAGGGAATTTAGGTGGCAATCACAGCAACTATCCCAAGCTGGATTCCCAGAAGAACAACTCTGGCTGAATCCTCCAAACCCAAACCTAAAGAATGAGATTTCACAGCTGAGATCTTATAAAATTAATTACACAACTTACACAAGGCTTTGCTCAGATATTTTTCTTTTCTTCTTAACTGCATCTAAAACCTATTTCACATACCCATAACCTTAAGAAATGGTAATCCATCATCATCATCATCATCCTTCCACGCTACCAGCTGTGATTGCAGCTCTACATCCTGGTTGAATTACCAAATTTTAAAATGGTGTTTTTTTTGGTTTTACCTGAATTGGAGATTTTCCCGCTGTCAGCTGTGCCTGCATTTCCTGGAGCCACAAACACGTGTTTGACGTGTGGGGACTGGGCCAACTTCCAGGCCAGGGCGTGCTCCCTGCCACCACTGCCGATCACCAGCACCCGCTCAGCCATGGCCCTGGGGAGCAGGACAAAGGAAAACTGCTGCAATCACCTGGGGAAGGTGGGGAAAGCAAGGGCTTCAGGGACCATGGAGTGCTGGAGAACTTCCTCAGGTGTGGTACACACTCAGCCTCCAAGGCTGAACTGACCCAGGGCACGGCAGGAACCTGTCAGGAAAGTGGTCCTGGGTTTGATTGGAAACTGCTCCCACTTACACAGGAATCTGGGATAGAGGAAAAACCCTGATGAGTGACCAGGCTGGGGTTTGCAGCCTAGAGAATCACAGACTCACTGAAGGGTCTGGGTTGGAAGGGATCTTAAAGCCCATCCAGTGTCACCCCTGCCATGGCAGGGACACCTCCCACTGCCCCAGGCTGCTCCAGCCCCAATGTCCAACTACAGCCTCTGTGAGCAACAATTCCTTGGAAAATCCAAACCTGCCTGGGTCAAAGCCCTCCTGATGCACCCACTGTATAAATAAAGAGTGTTTGGAGCTGGATGGGGCCATTCAAGAGGTTTTAGAGGCAATGACTGAAAAGCTCTGAACACCTCATGGGAAGGAAAGGCTCAGAGCAGTGAGATAAGGAAATAACTTCCAGCTCTGGCTTTCCTTGGAGAGAACAACCACGAGGGAGGCATCAGGTGGAATTAATAAAGGAGCTCACTGAGATAAGGTACTGTGGGGTATCCACCCCACTCTCCCTTTCCAGTGAGGTTTGGAGAAGTACATGGACCTTGTGCTGGCCACAGTGGGTGCAGGGGTGACCACGTCAGCAGCTGGGTGTGCACACACAGCTTACGCACAGGGGGCTCCCAGCAAAAGTACAACGTGTCCTCTGAGCACCTCTGGAAGCTTCTGCTCTCTGAGATTGACTGCTGTGTGCACTCCCCACTTATTTACTGATGGAGGAGTTCACTTGCACTGACAAAATCCACTAGAATTCAGAAAAGAAAGAGTAGAAAGTGACAGAAACAGGGAGGGAGGGAAG
>VYXF01012385.1:20682-43659 GCA_013397295.1 Polioptila caerulea | reverse complement strand
GGGCGAAAAGAGACGGCCGGCGGCCTGAGGGTCGTGTCGGCGGCAACATGGCGGGGCCGGGGGGGTCGCGGCCGTACGGGCGCCGTGGGGGAGACACGGCCCGGGGGCCGAGAAAAGACGGTGGGGGGACGCCCCCACCCGCTCTCCCCCCGGTTTCGGTGCTGTCCTCACGTCGGGGCTGGCGTCTGTACGGTTTGTCGGATTTACGGCTAAATTTGCCGAGTTTACCACGCAAAACAAGGAAAATCTTGGAAAGAGCAAGGAAAAGCTGGACGAGAGCGCATTGCGTGTATTTATTTTATGGAGGAAATCCCTATAAGGTCGGACGTGCACAGGGGATGTGGCACATTCCTGAATGTTTTTTTTCCCCCCTTGCGTCTCAGCCTCAGCCCTCACAGAGTGTCTGGGCTGAATAAGTGAAAATTAATCCAAAGGCAGACTTTCCCCTAAAAGCAGGACTTTTTTAGGAGGCTGGAATTCTGGTCTGAAGAACTGGATACAATAAATATATGTGAATGACAAAAAATGTCCAAAAAAAGGCTCAAAATCGCTAGTATTGAGTTGACTTTTTATTAATTTATTTTTTTTTTCCCCTCGTTAGTGCAAACGTGGAAGGCCAGCCCAATGGTGACACGATCCCAGCCGAGCAGGCCGGGCCTTCCGAAGCCTCTGGAGCTGCTGGGAGTTGTCAGAGTGATCAGATAGTGCAGAAAATCGAGGAAGTGCTCTCCGGAGCCCTCGGGACAGAGCTGCAGTGCAACCCAGGTAATAAAACTCCCTCGGGCAAATAAATGTGTTCTTGGTAAGAAGTTTGTGAATGTGTCTAAAATCCAATCAGTTTTATAGAGATGAAAATGTGTTTCTTGGAGCTGCTTTTCTGACAAGTAGTGCGTTTGCTGTGAATTGGTTAAATATTTTCTCTGCTGTGGTTTTACATCCAGAGGTGGTCGGAGAAACACATAATTTTAAAAGAGCTGGATGTTATATGTAAGCATTGGTAAGGGGAAAAGGTGGAGTTTTTTCTTTCCAGTGCTGAAACAGATAAATATTTTTCCATACATGTACATATTTCTGTCTATAAATTCTGTATTTTTTATATATAACTACTCCAGAGTCACTGAACTTTTCTTAGTACCAAAGCTGATGCTGATAGAAGCAGTTTCTGCTTTGGATTGGTTTTCATGATTATTTCAAAAGAACATTTATCACAAAATAGATCTGTTATGAACTGCTCAGTCAAAAGATGATTTTGCTGTTTAAAGGTGTAGATACTTACACTGCAGCCTTGCAAAAGGTTAAGGGGTTTTGATGTGTCAATCTCAGATCTTGAATAAATTACTAGATTTTTTTAATGATAAAAAGTCACATCTGAGTGTCCTCTCTTGTGGGACTGGTCCTTGCTGTGAAATTTCTGACTGTGGAAGGTTGGTGAGTTGTTGAAGGCTGTAATTACTGCGTTCCTGGTTTTGGGAGTTGAAACACAGGTGACTGCAGTGTGCTGGGTGAGTACAGTTCCAGAGGCAGCACAGAAAATGGGTAATTTCAGAGATTCTGCTTGCAGGAGTTTGGGATTGCTTTGGGGTTTTTTGCTCAGCGGTTTGTGTACCTTGAGCATTTTCAAGTTTTTCATTTGTGCTGTACAAGCAGCACTTCAGGCTGACATGGGGGCTTGGTAGGTTCTTGGTTGGCTGGTGGTTTTTGTTGATTTTGTTTGGTGATGTGATTTTTATTTCTGTTTATTTTTTGTTCTTTTGTGAAGGACTGAGGCAAGGTCACATGGTAATAAAGAAGTGAGATGTGTTAATTTAGAATTAATAAACTTACCCTGTGGCAAATGTTCCCTCTGTCATATCTGAAAAGGAGTTGGACAATAGGCATTATCTGATTATCTGAATCTAATGAGTTATCTTTGCAGAACAGTTCATTTTATAAAGTCATGGAATATCCTGAGCTGGAAGAGACCCACAGGGATCATCCAGTCCCACCCCAGCCCTGCNGGGGCCCTGCACACCCTGCCCCATTTTAATGTCCTTCCTGGCTGACTCAGCTCCAGCTGGCCATGGACCAGGACCCCCAGGACCCTTCCCACAGCTGCTCTCCATCCACACAGCCAGGGCTGCCCATCCCAGGTGCAGAATCCAGCAGTTCCCTTGTTATATTCCACTTGGGTTGGGGATTGCCAGTCTCTCTGATTTGTTGAGGTCTTTCTGCAGAGCTTCTCTGCCCTTGAGGCAGTCAACAGCTCCTCCCAGTTTAGTGTCCTCAGCAGACTATTTATCTCTTCAACTTCTGTGCCCAGGTTGTTAGTGAAGATGTTGAAGAGAACTGGGCTGAGAGTGGAGCCCTGCAGAACCCCACCAGTGACTGCTGTCAGCCCTGTCACCCCAGTCACTGTCACCCTTTGTGCCCAACCCGTGGGCCAGTTGCTCCCCCACTGAGTAACACAGTTCTCCAGCTGTGGGCTGGACATTTTGTCCATAATTTGGCTTTGCTTCACTGTTCTCTCTCAATGCATTCACAGCAGTGTTGGTGCAAAAACTATTTCTAAGTTTCTTATTACACTAAAATGTACCTGAGGTACTTGTTATGAAATCCCAAATCACATTCATTTAACAATATGGCAATTACCAAACACTTTAGCAAGATTTAGTAGTGTTCACTGGAAAACAGTGAACTTCAGGATTCTAATTGGAGGGTCTGTGTTGTTGTATAAATAGACTCACTGGAAGGAACATGCAAGCAGACTCCAATGTACAGCTCATATTTCACAGAAATCCCAGCAAGTTGCCTTTAACCAAGTGCCTTTCTCCTGGAGACATGTCAGTAGGTCTCCAGAAGGGCAAGAACCTAACAAAGGTTAAATCCAGAGGGCAGTGAGGTACAGAATTATAAGGTGGTGATGGAAACCCCAATCTCCCTCTTTCCCTTCACCATCAGTGATTTGCTTGTCCCCACAGTCACCTGAGTTTGTTCCTTTCCTGTTGAAAGCAAATGCTCCAAGAGGAACATGCGGCTTTGCAGTGGCTCATGGCAGCTGCAGTCATGCCTGTCCCAGCAGCTATTCCAGCCTGCAGTGCCTTAAAGTGGGACTGGGGACATAGATTTTCCCAAATTTGATAGACCCTGGTGAATAATTTGGTCAGTAAATGCACAGAGAATTTCTAACACGGCAGCAGCACTGGACTCACTTGGGTTAAAGCACAGCAGGGAGAGTGGCTGGTCAGGTCTTGTAGCATAAATCCCAACTTCGGTAATTTGTTTGGAAAATGGGAATTCTTGCTTACCTTCTATGTGCAGCATTCACAGTTTGAAAGCACATCTCCAGTCTTCTGTTAGAATGTGCTGCCCCACTGGGTGTGGTGGAGGGACATCCAACCCATCTGCCCTGCTCAGGTGAGCCCCCACTGCNGGGTTGTTCCAAGCCCTGTCAAGCCTGGCATTGAACACTTCCAGGGATGGGACAGCTTCCCTGGGCACCCTGTGCCAGGGCCTCACCTCCTTCATAGGGGAGAATTTTTTCCTAAGATCTACTCTAACCCTACTCTCCCTCATTTTGAACCCACTGTCTCTTGTCCTGTCACTCCAGGCTCTTGTCAGTAGTCTTCCACCATACTTCCAGATACTGGAAGGTCGTAGTTAGGTCACCTGAAGTCTCTCCAGGCTGAACAATCCCAGCTGTGCCAGCCTTTCCTCCCAGCAGAGCTGCTCCATCCTCTGCCCATCCTGCTGCCTCCTCTGGGCTCTCTGCAGCAGCTCCAGCTCCTCCCTGGGCTGGGCCCAGGCCTGGGGCAGCTCTGCAGTGGGGGCTCACCTGAGGGGGCACAGGGCATAATCCTAATCCCTTTTCCTGCTGCCCACACTGGGGGCTCATCTCAGGGCACGGGGGGCTCTGGGCTGGGGCAGGTCCAGCTCTCCCAGGGCTGCTCCCTCTGCTCATCCCAGCCTGGATTGATCCTGGGGGTTGCCCTGACTCAGGTACTGCACTTGGCCTTGTTAAGGGCAGTTGAGCTTGTCCAGATCCCTCTGGATGGCCCCGTCCTTTAGAGGTGTCACCTGCAAACCTGCTGAGGGTGCACTTGATCCTTCTGTCATTAATGGAGATATTAAGTAACACTAATTCATTAATGAAGCTATTAAGCTATTAAGTAACACTGGTCCCACTGGTTCCTGAGGGACTCCACTGGTCACTGATGTTTATCAGGACTCTGAGCTTTTGACCACTGTCCTCTGGATGTGGCCACCCAAACAGCTGCTAATGCACCTGACAGTGCACCTGTCAAATTCTTCACTCCAGTTTGGAGAGAAGAATGTTGTGGGGGCACTGTGTCAAATACTTTACACAAGTCCAGATAAATGCTTTCTGTAGCTCTTCCTTCCCCACTGATGTAGTCAGGCCACCACAGAAGGTCAGACAGGATTTTCCTGTTGTAAAGCCATGCCAGTTGTCTCAAATCACGTCCCTGTCCTCCATGTGCCTTAACAGAGCTTCTAGGAGGATCTGTGCCATAATTATCCCTGCACAGAGGTGAGGCTGACAGGGTGGTAATTCCTGGAATCATCCTCTTTTCCATTCTTCAAGGGAATGGCTTCCCACTGTCAGAGGGCAGGGCTGGATGGGATATTAGGAAGGAATTGTTACCTGGGAGGGT
The DNA here is from genome assembly GCA_013397295.1 of Polioptila caerulea. Lineage (NCBI taxonomy): Eukaryota > Metazoa > Chordata > Aves > Passeriformes > Certhiidae > Polioptila > Polioptila caerulea. Next base: position 39,010 of record VYXF01012385.1, on the reverse strand, counting down.
GGGCAGGCCCTGGCACAGGGTGCTCAGAGCAGCTGTGGCTGCCCCTGGATCCCTGGCAGAGTCCCAGGCCAGGCTGGACATTGGGGCTGGAGCAGCGAGGGACAGTGGGAGGGGTCCCTGCCATGACAGGGCTGGCACTGGGTGGGATTTGAGGTCCCTCCCAACCTGAACCATTCCATGATTATGATACTCCTTGGAAAGAGCTGTGTTCCCACTGCACCTCTGTCCTGACTAACAAGATTTGGGTAGTTTTTTCAAAGTGTTATTGTATTACTTAAAGTAACTCTAAGCGGAAGGAAAGGGAGTTTGCTGTTTGTGTGTGGTAGTTAGTAAATCAGGCATGGTTTGCAAGTTTAATTGTTCTGTACCTCTGTCCATGTACTTCACAGCTACGAAAGAATTTTTTAGATGCAGTCTTATAAATGTTTATAAGGTAAATGTCATTTTTTTCTAGATGTAGACAAAAATACTGTGAAAAATAGTACTCAGTCTACAAAAAGGAGTGCTACTGGTGAAGATGAAATTCCTAGGAAAAAAGCAAAGAAAAACAAGAAGCACAAAAGCAAGAAGAAGAAGAAAAAGAAGAAGAAAAGGAAGAAAGAGAAAAAGCATAAAAAGCAACCAAAGGAATCCAAGTTGAGTGCACACCCTGGAGAACCTGCAGGCGTGCAGCCGGCTCCTCATTTGATGCCAGAGCAGTCCAGCTCCCAACTGAATGTACAGCATGGAGTGTTTGCAGATGCAAACCTGGCTGGCCATGTGCAGCCAGAACTGTGCTCAAAACCAACCGAGGGGCTTGATAATCAAGCTTTAGGACTCGTTTCTCATTCAGTGACTGATTCTCAGCAATCTGCAGAAAATCTTGGAAGTGAGGAGGGGACTTTGTGTGCAACAAATCCTCCATTTAATTTAGAAAGCATCCAGCCTAATATTCCAGAAAATACTAGTATAGCTCAAACTAGAATTTGCACTAGCGAAGAACAAATTCAACAGTCCCATGAAAATATTTATCCTGTAGCTATTAATGCCAGTGTTGTTGATACTGAAAATTGTACTTGGTCCAGCATCCCATCTGGACTTGTCAGTAAATCAGAGATTCAGAAAGAAGCAGTCGAAGAACTAAGTGGTACAGAAGTCACTCTGAAATCTCAAGGCATTGGGGAAGTAAAAGCTTTGGATGCCGCTCTTGAGCCTGAGACCATGGAGGTGTCGACTTACTCAGAAGCATCTCATCAGTTTGTATCTCAGAGTGCAGCACAGGTGTTGGAAACAGCTTCAGAATCCGTGTCCGTGGCAAGTGGTGTGACAACAACTCCTACACCTGCAAATTGGGCATATCCAAGTGCTGTGAGTGTAGCTCACATGGCTGTGGCTGGGCAAGAAGTGAAAATTCCAGAAACAACTGAAAAATCCCTGCACGTGGAAAATGTGAGAAGTGTGGAGAGATCTTCAGAACTCGGGGATGTGAGCAGAGGTTCGGAGCCTTCCCTGCAGCCCTCAGTTATACCTGGGAGTTTGAGCATGACTCAGGGCAGCCCCGTGGAAGCTTCCAGTATTCTGAAAGCAGGTGTACCTTTGCAACATCCTTTGACAATATCTGCAGCCACCCCTATGACCCACATAGAAGTAAAAAGTGCCAAAACACCTCCAGGACCAGGAGCTGTTACAAAAATGGATATGGAACCAGCTATGGGAAGTGTGAAAGCTTTGGAAACAACCATGGAACCTGCGGGTGTTGTGGCAAAAGATGTCAGAGTAACTCATGAAAGTCTGCAAGGCAAAAGTGTGGAAGGTACCACAGGTCCTGCAACAGTGCTGGGTGCATCAGGAATATTCTTACAGCATGGAGTCTTGACAAAGAGTGTGGACAGAACGCAGGGATCTGCACTTCCAGCAGGATTGACAGGTGTGAATGTGGTTGCAGAGGCAAAAGGCTTAAGAGCAACTTCAGAGCCTACAGCCGTTGTACAGACTTTCATTCCCCGAACAGCTCCAGAAGTCCAGATGGCAGAGGGTTTTACGAGTCTACGAGCAAAAGATTCAGAAGGTACTTCATTGCTAAGAGAATCGAGACCTGAGGGTGAATCACACATGAGAGGTTTGGCATCTGCCCTGTCTTTGCAGAAGGAAAACACACAAGGTCCAGGAGGAGTCCTGAGACCAGTGGCTGTGGTGGAAGCAAAAACTCTTACAGCAGCTTCAATGTCCTTACAAGTAGAAGGTGTGAAAGCTTCAGAAGAAGCTGTGCATTGTGGGACTGTTGCAAGTCCAGGACGTCCTGCCTTGGAAAGGACTCCTCAACCTGTGGTTGCGTGTGAAAGTGTGGAATCAGTTAGAGGAGCTGAGGCATCAGCAGGAGTGATGCCATGGCAAGCCACAGCAGAGACAGAACCTCTTCGTGCAACCCAAACAGAGAGTCCCATCATTGCACAGTTGCAGAACCTCACAAGAACCTCACAAACTGAGGTGCTGAGGGAGAGAAGGGATTCGGAACATGCTCCAGAAGCAGAGACAAGGAGCAGAGAAGCAATCCTAGATCCTGTGCAAACTTCACAAACCAGTTCAAAATCTATTCAGGAACAAATGGTAGATCATTCAGCAGCAGTATTGGAGTCTTCGCCCAGAGTGGAAGAAAACAGTATGGCATCAGGAGTACTGACAGAATTGACAGATGTGCAAACTCAGGGATCTGCTGTAGAACATGGAATTGCAGCAACGAGTACCAGCACACAAAGAAATGAGAGCATGAAAGAGTCTGCAACAGTAGAGGTGAAAGGTTCTGGAACAGGTGAAGAGCTTGAGGTACCCATGGGTGATGCTTCAGCAGCTGTTCCAGAATACTTGCATGCTGAAAAGCAACAAAATCTTCAAGTAGTTCTAGAAGGAGAACCTGCTGCAGAATGGAAGAGTTCAGAAGAGGCTCCGGAAATCTTGGGTGCTTCTGAAATAAAATCATCTGAAGCAGTTCCAAAACCAGAGGATGTGAAAGGCCTGGAAACCACACCAGAAAATGAAGTGACAGCTGAGGTACAATATGTAGGAGTACCAAGTCAACAGGTGGAAGATATGGTGATTGATAAGGAAGATGCAGAGCAGACTCAGACATCTGAGCCTTTAGTAGCAGAAACAGTTTTTAGTTCTTCACATGCAGCAGAGGGAAACGTTTCAGCAGAGACTCCTGTAGCAGAAACACAAGATTTGGAAATAGCTCCTCAGACTGATGTAGAGCTGAAAGATACAGAAGCAGCTGTAGGGTTGGAGGCAGAGACAAAAGATCTGGAAGCAGCTCCAGTACCTGAGACTGATGCAGAAGCAGGTCCAGAACCTATAGAGGAAGGCCAGTTGGAAGACACTCCAGAGGCTGAGGATGTCAAAGAAGCAACTCCAGAAGAGGACTCAGAGAAAAGAGACTCAGAAACATCCGATGTGCAGCCTGATGTGGCAGCACGAATGAAGGAGACTCTCATGAGGCTTGAGAATGTTATTGAAAAAAGTAGTCATAGAACCAGTGAGAAAAAACATGATTCAAAGAAACAGAAAAGGAGCCGTTCCAAGTCTCAGTCCAGGTCTAGGAAGCGGAAGAAAAAATCAAGGTCACGTTCTACTTCCAGACGTTTGACCTCTAAAAGAGCACGTTCTAGAAGCAGAAACTATTCCGTTTCCAGAAAAAAGCATTCCAAATCTAGGTCCCGATCTGTGGAGAAGAGAGAGAGAAGACTGTCTTCCCGGCGGTCCAGGCGTGGACGTTCCAGGTCATCTGACCGCTACAGGTCTAAATCCAGATCAGCAGAAAAGAGATTGTCCAGACGCAGACGTTCCAGGTCGTCTGACCACTACAGGTCTAAATCCAGGTCTGTGGAGAAGCGATTGTCCTCCCGAAGGTCCAGACGCAGACGTTCCAGGTCATCTGACCGCTACAGATCCAAGTCCAGGTCAGTGGAGAAGCGGCTGTCCTCTCGAAGATCTGGCCGCAGACGTTCCAGGTCTTCTGACCGCTACAGGTCTAAGTCACGGTCAGTGGAAAAGCGTCTGTCCTCCCGAAGGTCCGGTCGGAGACGTTCCAGGTCTTCCGACCGCTACAGATCCAAGTCCAGGTCAGTGGAGAAGCGATTGTCCTCCCGCAGGTCCGGCCGGAGACGTTCCAGGTCTTCTGACCGCTACAGATCCAAGTCCAGGTCAGTGGAGAAGCGGCTGTCCTCCCGAAGGTCCGGCCGGAGACGTTCCAGGTCGTCTGACCGCTACAGGTCTAAGTCACGGTCTGTGGAAAAGAGGTTGTCCTCCTGGCGATCGCGCCGCAGACATTCCAGGTCCTCTGACCGTTCAAAATCTAGATCCAGGTCTTCAGAAAAGGGAGGAGGCAAAGAATACTCGTGGAGGTTCAGACATCGGTCTGGTTCCTCTGATCGTTCAAAATCCAGATCAAGATCTGTTGACAAAAGAGGTCGGAAGGCATCTGTACGGAGATCCAAACGTCAGCGCTCCAAGTCCTCGGATCGCTACAAGTCTCGATCCAGGTCAGCCGAAAAAAGAGATCGAAAGCAATCATCGCGGAAGTCTAAACGTCAGCGCTCCAAGTCCTCTGACCGTTACAAGTCTAGATCCAAATCAGTGGAAAAAAAGAAGGAATCCTCACGAAAATCCAAGCGTCGACGCTCTAAATCTTCGGAACGTTACAAGTCTAGGTCCAGGTCTGTCGAAAAAAAGCGCAAAGAGTCTTCAAAAAAATCCAAACGGAAACGTTCCAAGTCCTCTGACAGTGTTAAGTCAAGGTCCAAATCTGTAGAAAAAAAAGATAAGTTGTCCTCAGCAAAGTCCAGTAGCAAGCATGTGGAGTCTTCTGAACTTCAGGAGTCAGCCAAAGGTCTTGATAAAGATGTTCCTGAGTCTTCTTTTGGAAGTGAAGATAAATCCTCTAATGGTCCCACATCAGTAGCTTTGTCTGATGAAGGAGTAAATGGCCCAGTGCTGCCACCATCGTTTGGAAGTGGATTTTCCAAAACTTCAGAGAGCCTTGAGGGAAGCTCCTCATCTGTTGAAAAAACAGCAGATCTGCAGCATCCTGCCACATCTGAATTTGATACCTCCAAAACACCAGATGACCAGGAATTGAGATCCACATCTGTGGAAAAAACACAGGATTCAGAGCTGTCTGTGATGTCTGAAAGTGGGTCAGCTGAAAAAGCAGCAGCTCTGGAGTCTTCACTGCTACCTGAACTTCCCTACTCCACATCCAAATCAAGATCCTCATCTGTTGAAAAAAGGGGAGATCTAGAAGCTTCTTCAGTCGCAGAACTTCATCTCTCTGCACCCCGTGAAGATGAGTCCAGAACTGCACCTCTCAAAGAAGTAGAAGGTCCAGAGCTTCCTCCAGCACTTAGAGACATGCAAGTTCAGTCATCGTCTCTCTTGTCCGAAGGTGGGCTCTCCAACTTGTCTGATGGTCACGAATCACAGCATGTCCCTGGGGAACACACAGAGCTTTCACAGGTTCTGCAAGTACCTGGACGTGAGTCTTCTCAACTGGCTGACAGCCCTGCAGCAATGGAAGCTCCGAGGCCTTTCCTCCCACCTGAAATGATCCGCCCTGTGATCCCTGATGGCTGTGAGTCAGGCCAGATGCAGGAGCCTTCTCTGGCTTCTGACAGTGGACACTTCATGTCTGCTGATGGACATGGATCAGCATCCAGCTTTGCTGCACCAACAGAGGAACATCCGTTGTCTGGAGGCGAGTCCTTTAAGTCACCACCTGGAAATGAACAAAGATTTTTATCTGTGGAAAAAGTCAAGGCTCCAGATATTTCCATGACCTCTGTGTGTGGTTCTGTTGAGGTGTCTGCTGACCTCATTTCAGTGTCTTCTTTTGAAGTTCACGAGTCCAGATCATCTGTTGACAAAGGTTTAGATGGTCCAACACTTCCACAAGTGCTTGAGGTTGATGGCTCCAGATCTTCGGAGATGCACGAATCGAGGTACCTAACTGGAAAAATAGATGGTGCAGGATCTTTGGTGATGTCCAAAAGTGGGATTCCCATATGCCACGATGGCCACAAAGCAAAGTACAATTCCTTTGAGCAAACAGAGAGTGCAGAACTGTCAGTGGCATCTGAGCACCGGCGTTCCATCTTTCCTGAAGGCTATAAATTGACATCTGCTGCAGTTGAAAAAGTGGAGATCCAGAAGCCTTCTCTCTCGCTGGAAAGTGGCTTCTCTGTGTCTGCTGATGGTTGTGAATCAGTGGGCACACCTGAAAATCTACAGCCCCCAGTGGCTGCTGTGACATCGGAAGATGGGATTCTGCTGTTGCCCCACAGTCACGAGCTGAGACCAGTCCCTGCAGAGAAAGCAGAGGTGCTGAATTCATCCGAACTGAAACACCTTGCATCCCCTGATGGCTACAAGCTGAGATCTGCCTACAGTGACGAAATACAGGTGCACAAGCCCTTTGTGATACGGGAAAACAGGTGTCCTGTTGCCTCTGATGGTCATGAGTTGGCATCCACCCCTTCTGAAAGAGCTGAGGAGCCTTCTCAACTGTCTGAAAATGAGTACACCATCGGGCTTGATGGCCCCGAGTTGACATCAACTCCCGCTGAAAAAGCAGAGCTGCGGAAGCTTTATCAGATGCCTGAAGAAAGATGTCTGGAGTCCATCGACAGCCAGGACCTGCAATCATCCTCTGCTGAAAAGACACAGGTGCAACAGCCTGCTCTAGTGTCTGAAAATGAACATGCTGTGGCCTGGGTGGACCAGGAGTTGAGGTCCAGCTCTCCTGAGAAGCCAGAGATGCAGAAGGAAGCTGTGGTTCCTGACAGTGCTGTGTCTTCTGAAGAGCACAGATTGCCCTCTTTCTTGGCTGGAAAACCAGAAGTGCAGGAGTGTTCTCTGCTGCCTGAAAATGAATATGGTGAGTCTCCTGAGGGCCAGGAGGTGATGGCCAGCCCTGCTGAGGAGGAGGTGCAGGGGCCTTCTCTGACACCTGGCAATGAATATTCCATCTTCCGTCAAGGCCAAATACTGCAGTCCAGCCTCACTGAAGGCACAACAGTGCAAGAGCCAGTGCTCCCAGACAACCAATACACTGCATCTCCCAAAGGGCAGGAGCTGCTCTGTGCTGACACTGAAAAATCAGAGGTACAGGAGTGTTCTTTGCTGCCTGAAAATGAGTACGATGCATCCCCTGAAAGGCATCAGTTGACATCCAGTCCTGTTGAAAAAGAAGAATTGGAGGAACATTCTGATGCGTCTGAAAGTGAAAGTTCAATATCCACCGATAGCCAGGAGTTGCAGTCTGCTGTTGCTGGAAAAACAGAGGTGCAGGAGTTGTCCTTGTCTGAAGGTGAATGTCCCATGACCCCTGAAGGTCAGGAGCTGCAGTCCAGCCCTGCTGAAAGAGTAATAGCCAAGGAACCTTCTCTGACATCTGAACATGCTCTGTCACCTGAAGAGTACCAGTCAAGATTGGCACATGCTGAGAAAACAGAGGGTGTGGATTCTGCTTTGACAACTGAATGTGACCATCTCTTTTTTGAGAGCCAGGAGGTGAGTTTCACCTCTCTTCAGAAAGCAGATGTGCGGGACCATTCTCCAACACCTGAAAATGAACATGGAGCATCCCCTGATGGGCAGGAGTTGAGATTCACCACTGTTGGAAGAGTGGACGGCGTTGAACCTTTGACACTGAATGATAGAGCCTCCATGTCCCCTGATGACAGAGACTTGAACTCTGTCCCTGTTGAAAAAATGGATCACGCAATGCCTTCTTCAATGCCTGAAGGGCGCTCCGTGTCTCCTGATAACTGCAGTGTGAGATCAGGCCCTGGTGAAGAAACGGGGGATCTGGAGCCCTCTTTGAGATCTGAGCGTAGATACTCCACATCCTCCTATCAGGAAGGTCAGGAGCCCAGGTCTCCCATGGAGGAAGAGGGTCTGGAGTCCTCTGTGACTTCTGAACAAAGACGATCCATGTCCCCTGAGGGCCGTGACCAGAAATCTATTGCAGATGAAGAAATGGATGATCTGGAGAGGCGTTCCACTTCTGCTGATGAGCACGAGTCAAGATCTAGCATTGGTGAAGAAGCAGAGGATCTGGAGCAGCCTTTGACAACAGAGCGTAGGTGCTCTGAGTCCTCTGATGAGCCTGAGTCACGGTCAACCACAGGGGAAGAGGCAGAGGATGCAGAGGCCTCCTTGGCAGCTGAAAGAAGAGACTCTGTATCCTCTGACGACCATGACTCAAGGTCTGGTGCTGGGGAAGATGTAGAAGATGGGGAGCCCTCCTTGACAGCTGAACGTAGACACTCCACATCTTCTGATGACCATGAGTCGAGGTCCACAGCTGATGAAGAAGCAGAGGATTTGGCAGCTGAACATCGCTCTGTGTCTCCTGATGGACGTGAGTCAAGGTCAACCATTGGTGAGGAAGCAGAGGACCAGGAGCTCTCTTTGACAGCTGAGCGTAGACACTCCACATCTTCAGATGAACAGGAGTCAAGGTCTACTGCTGGTGAAGATGCAGAGGATGTGGAACCCTCCTCGGCAGCTGAACAAAGAGATTCCACTTCATCAGATGAGCAAGAGTCAAGGTCCACTGCTGGTGAAGAAGCTGAGGATGTGGAACCTCTGACAGCTGAACACAGACGTTCCGCATCCCCTGATGGGGCTGAATCGAGGTCTACCACTGCTGAAGAAGAAGGAGAGGATGCTGAGCCCTCCTTGACAGCTGAACAAAGAGAGTCCACATCGTCAGATGAGCACGAGTCAGAGTCTTCCAGTGGTGAAGAGGAGGGAGAGGATGCAGAGCCCTCTTTGGCAGATGAGGAAAAGCAGGATTCCATGCCTCTTGAGCAGTCAGAGGAACAGGACTCTTCCTTTGTCCCTGAAAGCAGACGTTCTGAGTCTTCCGAACGTGAAAAATCCAGATCCAAATCTGTCGATAAAGCATCTGACAAAGAGTCTCCACAGAGATCTATAAGCAGGCACTCAAAGTCTCCTGCTCGCCAAAAAAGTCGATCCACATCCGTAGAAAAAACAGCAGACAAAGAGTCCGTACAGCGGCGGTACAGACGGAGACGCTCCAGGTCCACGGCTCGCCAGAGGAGCCAGTCAACATCTGTAGAGAAAACAGCAGACAAAGAGTCCTCACGCAGGTCCAGGCGGAGACGCTCCAGGTCCGCTGCTCGCCAGAGGAGCCAGTCCAAATCCGTGGAGAAGACAGCAGACAAGGAGTCATCACGCAGGTCCAGAAGCCGGCGCTCCAGGTCCTCCCAGCGCAGATCCAAGAGATACGACACAGACTCGCGCTCCAGACGGAATCGCTCCAGGTCAGTGACACGGAGGAGAGCGTCCAGATCTCGGTCCAGCTCGCTGTCTCGCTCCAGGCACAGGAGGAGAAGCAGGTCGAGGTCGGCGTCACGAAGGCGGCGATCCTTGTCCAGAGACAGGCGCAAGAGGTCTCAGAGAAACAGATCGAGGTCTACAGACAGGAGGAGGAGAAGATCCGACTCCAGAGACCGTAGGATATCGCTCCGGTTGCGGAGCAGGAGTCGGAGCCCCCTTCGGCAGCGGCGGTCGCGGTCCAGGGGCAGGAGACGGAGCTCCAGCAGGTCCCCGATCCGCCTGCGGCGCTCGCGCTCCTCGGGCAGGAGGCGCTACAGCAGATCCCCCGACCGGCGCCGGTCCCGGTCCTCGGAGTTCTCCAGCAGATCGCCCAAACGTCTGACAGACCTGGGTAAGTGGCTGCTTTGTTTGCAGGGGTTCCGTGGGGAGGGGGCGGTGGGTGGATTGGCACAGTCTGAGTTTAGCTCTGGAGCGTTCATAAGGGATTTCTCAGAAGTCACTTTGTGCAATAGTTTTAGGTGGTGACTTCCAGCAGGAGCTTTTGTGTTGGAGTGGAATCAACGCTGAGCATTTGAAGGAAAGCCTCTCCAGAGCCAGTTTTACCTTGGTTCTAGAGCTTTTGTACAAAAGTAGCGTGTTGCAGTCTCAAGGAGCATTCTGCATGCTAATAGTAAAGGCCAAATACTTGTACGTAAGAAAATTTAGACTTTCTGCTCCTGAGAACAAACGTAATTCAGGTGCCAGCTGGAGAGTCCCAAGCTCTGTTGTCAGCTGTTCCCAGGACTCTGTCTTGCCTCTTTTCCTGTGGTAACAACTTGAAGGAAAGAGAGACTTGCTTGTGAGAATACTCCCAGACCCAGCAGGCTGGAAGATAAAACAAAATCTTATGAGCTGCATCTTTCCTTTGTGCTTAGAGCAAGAGAGGCTGTGTTGTTTCCTTGGGTAGTGAGTTAATGAGGGGAAAGAAGGTTGAACAGGGAGATCAACTCTTGGACAGTGTGTGAGGAAACCTCCTGTGGTGGACATGAGGTTCTCAATCTCCCAGTCCTGCCTCAGAGTTACCATGGAAGCCTTCCAGTTAGGCAGTTATTTGCAAACTGGCAGAAGGCTTGATTTAATTTCATCTTATCTCCTATTTCTTTGTTAGAGCTGTCCTTTTTCTCCTTATTAAAGAAAAATGCTATTCTGCTAACAGTTTGGCATCTAATTGTATTTTAAGCAAGAGGATGTTTTACTCAGAGCTTGTTACTCTGTTTGGTAGCTTTAAGTAGCTTTTGGGCTACATCTGGGGAGATGAGACTTCCCCCAGAGGTTTGAGAGCTTTTCAGAGATAGATAATGAGGAAACTCTGGAATTTATGCTGTGTAGGAAGGGCTCAGTATTGCCAAAAGAGGAATGAGGCAGTGAAGTAAGAGACCTCAGAACCTGGGCAGCTGGAGGATGTTGTGGATTGGACTGCTGTGCTTTGGGTTACATTTACAGCTTCACTTCCCTCCTGCACAGCCCAGGTTTAAAGTCTAGAGCAGCTCAGTACAATTGCAGTTATTTTCACAGAGCAAAAATGCACAGGGCGGGTAGAATCTTGTTTAGTTAGGCCAGTAACACTTCTTTATAATTAAAACAAGAATCTATACAAATAATAACTTCTCTTTTTTACAAAAAACAACCAAATCTTTTTAGACAAGGCCCAGCTGCTTGAAATCGCCAAAGCCAACGCAGCCGCCATGTGTGCGAAGTCGGGCGTGCCCTTGCCCCCCAGCCTGATGCCTCTGCTGTCCCAGAAGAAGGATGACAAAGCCAACCAGAAGTCCTCCAGGGACACCCTGAAGGAGCTCACTGAGGTGAGGGGGAACAGCAGCATCCAGCCTGGAAAGGACCCCACTGGGGTTGGTGACCTGTGGGAGGTTGGCACTGCGTGCTGCTGTCACCTGGGAGCTGCCTTGTGTTCAGAATCCCCAAATCCCTGAGGCTGGAAAAGCCCTCCCAGCCCACGGAGCCCCAGCTGTGCCCTGTGCCCACCCTGGCACTGAGTGCCACCTCCAGGTGCCACCTGCAGGGATGGGCACTCCAAAGCTCCCTGGGCAGCCCCTGCCAAGGCCTGGCCACCCTTGCCATGGGCAAATTGCTCCTGGGGTCCCCCCTGAGCCTGCCCTGGCCCAGCCTGAGGCCGTTCCCTCTCCTGCTGGCCCTGTCCCTGTTCCCAGAGCCCGACCCCCCCTCCCTGCCCCTCCTGGCAGGAGCTGTGCAGAGCCACAAGGGCCCCCCTGAGCCTCCTTTGCTGCAGCCTCAGCCCCTTCCCAGCTCCCTCAGCCCCTCCTGGGGCTCCAGCCCCTTCCCAGCTCCCTCAGGGATTCTCCAGCCCCTTCCCANACTCTGCATGAATTTTTAGTTAAATTGTATTTAATTCTGGGTTAAGATCTCTCATAACACTAAAATGTTTCTCTGTTTATTACACACCTTTTTGAGCCCTTACTCTCCACACAGGTATTTTAAGTCATCAAAACTGATGACTTAAAACAAAACTGATTTTCCATTTCATGGAAATGCATGAAGCCAAATTATTTTGCTTTTTCTTATTTTGATTCTGTTTTAATTTTGTACTTGTCCCTGCAGTCCTGGCAGTGAAATCCAAAGCTTTCACTCCTCATTTTTTGTTCTGGTGGTGTGGCTTGAGATGGAAGGAGCTTCAAAGCTGAGTTTGTTCACCCCCTGCCATGGGGGTCCCAGGTTGCTCCAAGTCCCATCCAGGCCCACCTTGGACTTCTCTCAGAATGGAGAAAATCTAGAATAGAAAACTGCTATATAATTTTTTTTTTTTTTTTTGCATCATGAGATATTCTGAAATAGTGTTTATAAAAATAATCTGAGATGAAGCAAGGTCCAGGTTCTGAGAGATAATCTGCAGTTGTGCCTGGGCTGGGGGAGCAGAAGTCCTGAANACTAAAATGTTTCTCTGTTTATTACACACCTTTTTGAGCCCTTACTCTCCACACAGGTATTTTAAGTCATCAAAACTGATGACTTAAAACAAAACTGATTTTCCATTTCATGGAAATGCATGAAGCCAAATTATTTTGCTTTTTCTTATTTTGATTCTGTTTTAATTTTGTACTTGTCCCTGCAGTCCTGGCAGTGAAATCCAAAGCTTTCACTCCTCATTTTTTGTTCTGGTGGTGTGGCTTGAGATGGAAGGAGCTTCAAAGCTCAGTTTGTTCACCCCCTGCCATGGGGGTCCCAGGTTGCTCCAAGTCCCATCCAGCCTCACCTTGGACTTCTCTCAGAATGGAAAAAATCTAAAATAGAAAACTGCTATATAATTTTTTTTTTTTTTTTGCATCATGAGATATTCTGAAATAGTGTTTATAAAAATAATCTGAGATGAAGCAAGGTCCAGGTTCTGAGAGATAATCTGCAGTTGTGCCTGGGCTGGGAGAGCAGAAGTCCTGAACCAGAGCTGTGTTGGTGCAGGTGCCCTGTGGTGGCACCCTCTGTGGTTTTTCACATACCCTGACCAAGATTCAGCATAGCTTGTGCTGATCTGCAGGCCCCAAATCTGCAGCTCCCTTCCCTTTCCTGCTCTGGACATCTGTTGAGTGATGTTTCTGTTCTTCAGACTCCAAACTGACCACAGTAGCAGTGCAGGTGGTAGGAAATCAGTAAAGGCACTTGAACCATAAAATTCTGGCCTCTCAAGAAATTCTTTTTGTCTTTGCCCCTTTTCTTGTCTCTTTTCTTTTCCCTCCATGGAGGCTTGTCCCAGTTTGACTGTGGTATCCCTCAAACACCTCTATTTTATATTCTCTTGCACTTCACATGGGGGTGTCTTGCATGGCTGGCCAACACCACAGTATTCCAGAAGAATCTGGAATTCTGGAGCTCTTCTGGAGCCATCACTTCTGACAAGGTCCCTGCACTGCCAGAGAGCTGAGTCAGTAACCAAGGAGTGCCTGCAAAGCCATGGTGCTGTTGGATAATTTGTGTAGAACATCCAAAGTACATCTATGGATGCTGTTGCTAAAAGATTTTCTCCACCTCCTGCTTTAGTAAAGAAAACCAATTTTTTTTTTTTTGGATAGAAATGTTCTTGGTGAGTTTGGGTTGAAAGTTCAGGTTTACTCAGAGCTGACATTTCCCTCTTGGTTTGTTTTTCAGAAATGCAAGAAGATTGCTCAGAGCACTGATGATGTGATAGTGAACAAGCCTCACGTTTCTGATGAAGAGGAGGAAGAACGTCCTTTCTATAACCATCCTTTTAAGCTGAGTGAACCCAAACCTATTTTCTTCAATTTAAGTGTGAGTGCCACTTAGATTTTCTACACTTGAAATCCTGGTTCTTTTTAAATAATGCAAGTAATTCTGCAGAAATTTATCAAGGGTTGATAATCTTGGTGAAACTGGGAGTATTTTTTAATCAGTTTAAAGAAACACTCCCAATTCCATCAAGATTGAATTGATAATCCAATTTTACCAATTGATAATGGATAAAATTGTGAGTGTTTATTTAAATGCATCTGGAAATCGAATGCTTTGAAGCATGGATTAGAATTTGTTTAAATTTTGTTGGGGTTTGGGGTTTTTTGGGGTGGTGGGTGGATTCTTTACAGTTTTCTTTGGGGTGGGGGTTGTTCCCACGAAAGTCTGTTCTGATTTTGCAGGATATAAAGCACTAAAAAAGCTTTAATATGCTCAGCAAAACCAGAAACAACATTCCTGGTTTTGTGTATGGATATGTATAGCTTGTGGTGTACACAAAGTAAGCAGTATTGCACATTTATGTAAGGTGAGAGGTAGAAATGGGTTTAGATTTTGTGTTATGTTGTTAGAAAAGGCTGCAAGGAAACTCAAGAAGCACTGGAATTCTTCCAGGCTCTGAGGAGGAATTGTTCTGTTTGTGCTTAGGGGCTGCTCTGCCTCTTGGTCTTGTTTTTGACCCTTTTAATTTTGTTCTCTCTCCTAAAACCATTCTCATCCATATTCCCATACTGGATAATTATCTAATATTATCCAGTGCTGCCAGCTGTGTTTGCCTGAGGGAAGGGAACCTGGCAGGGATTTCTGCAGGTTTTTAATTTATTAACAACACCAAGCAAAACAAGGCCATAGGCATCATCTGCTCAGAGACTCAGGCTGCTGCTAAAAATAGCCCAGAATTAGAAACCCTGATGCTGAGTGCTGCTTTCCCTCCACTCATGGGGAGCTTTTGATCACAGGCAATGTTTTGCTGCCCAGGATTTTTACCCTGGAGCTTTCCATACAGAATCCCTGTGTGGCAGGTGGAGATTATTCTCCATGTGAGTGGGCTCAGCTGGGAGAGGAGGGTTGGGGATTTTGGGTTGCTAAAGTTGTTTTAGGGGTTTTTTTTCATCCTCTCTGGTAGCACAATTTGTGGGTCACTTGTGTGTTTTTAGGGTTGTGCCCAAATGATTATTTTAAAGGCTTATTTCTAGAGTAAGAATTGAGATTTGTGTAAAAACCAGATCCCAGGTGTTTGCAACAAAACCGCCTCACGACTCTTGGGTGTTTTCAGGTCTTAACTTCTCATTTTGTTTCTTTCAGACTCCCAGCATAAAACCAGCACCACCACCCCAACCCAAAAACCAGGTCAGCCTGTCCAAGGAATTCCCTGTTTCCTCTGGGTCTCAGCATAGGAAGAAGGAGGCAGACAGTGTGTATGGAGAGTGGGTCCCCGTGGACAAGAACGGCAAAGACGACGGCAAGGACGATGTTTTCCCCAAGCCAGCCATTGAGGTAAGGCAGGCAAGGAGAGCTTATCATGTAAGAAAACCAAAACCATCACCTGGGCAGTCTGGTACCAAACTGCAGGCCAGGGCAAAAAAAAAGGCACTGAAAAAGGTGGTGCCTAACACTGCACTAAGCTGAGGAGCTGAGCTCTGCAAATGGGGGTGCTCACGTGGGCAGTGGTGGGAGCAGCCTGTACCCATCCTGCTTCTGGCAGCTGGTGACTTCTTGGTCTCAACAGGATTTAAACTGTAGCTGGAAGATGAAAAAACTTCCTCGTTCAGTTTCCTGCAGAGGTTAATTCATAATAGCTTGAGATTTGCACAACAATAAATGTAGTGCTAATTAAAATTGTCCCACCAGTCTTAAAACATAAAACTGGAATGTAATCCATCAGAAATTGTAAGTCACTTCCTCTGGTTGTATTGATTTTTTAGCTTTCCAGTCACATTTTCTCCCATGGCTGTCTTGCACGTGGCCTTCTAAAGGAGAATCTAATTGTATGGATAATGACTAAAAAAACCAAAGCAAGTGTTTTTCCCCTTGAAATTTCTTCCAAAGAACATTTTGGGGGGGGCGTTGTAATTAAGTAAATTAAATATTTAAGAGAGATGTTAATATTTTTAAGTTGATGTTGCCTCAGTGCACCTGGACCCTTGTTCTCACACCTTCCAAAGCCAAACCCCAGAGCCTCCCCATCTATTTCTGACAAAGCCATCTGGGCACTTGGTGCATTTTGTTCCCCAAGACCTTTCTGATATTGTTCACTTCACTCCCTGAGGCACAGAAGGAATTTTCTTCTGGCTGTTTTCCAGCACCAAAAGCAAAGAGGATATAACTTAGCCAGGATTTTCATGGAATCCCTCAGAATTTGATGGCTGGGCACCCACTTCTCTGTTCCCTCAGCACACAGGGGGGAGCTGCTCCACTAAAACCCTGAGATGTTTGTGCAGAATGTCATTCCCAGTTTCATTGCAGTAAACATATTTGCCATAACTTCCTTTCCTTCCTGTTGTGTGTATCTTTATAAATGCCTGTAACGATGTTGTCTGTTTTTATATTTTGTAAATAAATATTTTTATTTGCCTTTACCTTAACTTGGTTTGTGTTAAGGGTGATTTCAGGGGCGTTAGCTCCCAGCAGGCTGTGCCATCCCCTGGGGTTTGGGAAGTGCAGGTACAGAATTGCTGTGTGTTTCTCCAGGGAGGCTGACAGGTAACACAGTGCTTCTCTGCTTAACCCCTTAATGCTCAGGAGGACTCTGTGGTGGAACATGAGGCAGATCAGCTCCCTTACTGGGGGTGTTTGGAACTTTAGGAAGTTTCACCTAGAATTAACCTCCATTCATTGTTGCTGAATTTGCAATCCTGTGCCAGTTCTGATGCCAGTTTTGACATTAAACCCCACACAATTGGTTTTGTTGCTGTGTTTTAATTCACATATTAGTGATGGGCTCAGTCTGAAATGACCCTGCTAATACATTACAGCTTGTTTTAATAAAACCTGCTGCCCTAAAGTAGTTGTGTGTGGTAGCAGGAGATGGAGGGGAAGGTCTGGAGTGATCTGAGGGCTCATCATGTCTGTAGCAGGCAGAGACCTCTGAGGAAGGAGTGCTTGGAAATGCAGAGTGGCAGGGTTGGGTTATCCCAAGTGACTCGTGCAGAGATGCTGTTGGCATCTAAGGATGCAGTAAAAACACTAATGGACCTCCAGAGTGTGTAAAACACCTGCTTTTTATTTGCTTCAGTATTTGTGAGTTGTGGGGACAAGTCTGAGGAAGGAGAATCAGCCAGGAGAGCTCTGGGAGAGAACAGCACCTCACTTCTTCCACCTGTTTTCCTTGACTCAGGAATAACAACAACTTCTCATACCTCAAGCAGAGATGGTTTGTTTGTTTTTTTTCAAGATCCAAAGCTGCCATCAAGTGTCTTGACATAACACAGAGCCCTGATGGTCTCCAAACTGGAGAAGTGTTTGGGAATTAACCCAGCAGGGAGTGTTGCTAGGCCCCAGTCTGGTAAAGCACTAACACACCTCTTTAGCATGGCAGTGGCCCCTGTGCTTTCATGGACTGCTTCCATGCCTTTGTGTATTGCTGGATTGAAACTTTAGGTGAGTAGAAGAACTTTTATTTATCTCCTGGACCAGTTTCACAAACAGAAAATGAAAGGATTATTTTAAGTATGCAAGAGAAGCTTGAAAACTCAGGCAGTGTGCATTTGAAACAGGCATTTTTACATCTGTGCTGTGGTGTGAGGGGATTGTTAGTTAATATTTTAATTCTTCTTGTGCCTTTTTTATGTTCTATGTGACAGGAAATAAGCACTGAACTCAACCAATAGACCAATAGACCCTGGGACTTGTGTTTGGGTCAGTGCCAGATACTCCAGCAATGACCTTCCCAGCTGAAACACCTTTGTCCTAAACACCAGCAAAAAAACCCCAAAAACCTCAAAATCAGATTTAATGGAGCACAACAGCAATTCCTGTGTTTGATGCCAGTGTAGATGTTCATATCTGTCTCTTCCTTTCAGTATTTACCCAATTCTTGACCAGGTTCCTGGGTCAGGGTTGTGGTTTAACAGTGTTTGTTTTGTTCAGCTGAGTCAATCTTAAAGGAGTTTCATTTTCTCCTGCTGGCCCTGTAGTACAAAATGTGTGAGAGGTCAAGGCTGAGATAGTGACAACAGAAGAGGCAAAACTTTTACAAAGCAAATGAAAATGAAGTTCAAGTTAACCCCTCACCTTGATGTGTGTGTGTGTGTGCCAGCTGCTGTTCTGATGATTTGGTTTCTTCTGTGCCTCAAACAGTCCCAGCCCTTCCAGCTTCTGTCACAGCTCGAGGAATTCCATTTGTCTTTGCACACTCTTCCCTTCCTGCTTTCCAAACAGAATGATCCATAAAATGCACATCCTTTGAGGAGCAGGGCACAAGGATTTTGTTAAGCAGCTGCACACCAGCCAGAATTTGTTATATTTGTACAGCCCCAGATGTTGTGGGTTTCTCTTGCCCAGAGGGAAGGTTTGCAGTGAGCTCCTTCATGTGGTTCATGTTTTCACCCAGTCACTCCACAACATTGTTCCAAATTTATTTTTCTTTATATTTTATTGTAGTTCAGCAGCACAGGTGTAGATAATTCTTCCCAAAGCAGTGGATTCTGAGCTCACAGCCTGGTTTTACAGAATCCCTGAGGCTGGAAAAGCCCTCCCAGCCCTGTGCCCACCTTGTCACTGAGTGCCACCTCCAGGTGCC
>VYXF01012385.1:0-20550 GCA_013397295.1 Polioptila caerulea | reverse complement strand
TTTTATACAGACAAGCTTTAGTGTGACTTAATAGCAGAGTGCTTATGGGAACAACTCTGCATGAATTTTTAGTTAAATTGCATTTAATTCTGTTGGTTAAGATCTCATTGAACACTAAAATGTTTCTCTGTTTATTACACACCGGAATTTTTTTGTGACAAACAGTTTTTGGAAAAGAAGTCATTGGATATTTTGTGTGTACAGGTGATTTAAAATTACCAGGGTCTTACAGTTTAAATTCAGATTTGTCTTTGTTCAGGAAAGCCCATCTTGTGTGGATTTAAGTAGTCCCAGGATTTCCATCACATTACCAATATCTCTGTCAGCTGTTCAGTGTATAACCCCTCTTGGCAGCACTGATTCTCCTGCAGCTTTTTCCAGCTCAAGTGGACATTGCTGTGCTCTGCTGTATTTTGACAAATGCTCTTTTTCCTCCTAGTGTGTGGACATAACCACAGCCATGAACGACAGAGCAGTGGCCCAGAAAAGGCTCAATGAGAACTCCTTTGACCTGGAGGCCATGTGCATGTTGAACCGGGCACAGGAGCAGGTAAGCTGGGGCCTTCCAGCACCATTTTGGGGATGTGAGGAAAATCAGTGTTCCCCCTCCATGGCAGCTGATTTTTCTCTCCTGTTCAAGTTTGGAAACCCAGTTGTGGGCCAGTGTTTCAAAGTTTTGCACTTCCTAACACTGAGTTTTGATGAGCTCCTTGGTGTATTCCATGTTTTCACCCAAGTCACTCGAAAACATAGTTTCAAAATTATTTTTCTTTAAATTTTATTGTAGTTCAGCAGCACAGATGTTGGTAATTCTTTCCAAAACAGTGGATTCAGCAGTTTTGGGGATGAGGAGTCCCTGAACCTGCTGAAAGGAGCTCAGGTTTCAGGGTGACCACTCAGATGCTCAGATTTTGGGAGCACCTGCGTGTCAATGAGCACACCAGATACCAACACCACAATGTAAAAACTACTGGGAGGCAGCAGAGGGTGGCACAGGAGGAGGATGTGGAGGTGTTCTGCTGGTCTCACTGTGTGTTCTGCCCTTGCAGATTGATGCCTGGGCTCAGTCCAACTCCATCCCTGGGCAGTTCACGGGCAGCACCGGAGCACAGATCCTGTCCTCGGACGAGCTCACCAACAGCGGGCCCCAGGCGTGGATCCGAAAGGTACAAGTGACTCAGACACTGCTGTCCCACCAGCACACTTGACAGCAGTTCCAGGAGTGCAGAATGCAGGACAGGTGCCTTACCTGTGGCACAGCAGGTGCCCAGTGCAGCAGGCTGGGCTCAGCCCCTGTCCCTCGGTGTCACCGAGGCTGTGACGGTGCCTGGTGACACAGAGCCTGCCCCTGGCAGGGCGCTGCTGGTGCTGCTGTGCTGCCAGTGGCAGATCCCTCACTGCCACTGGGGCACATCAGGCAGGGTTTGATCCTGCTGCTGTTGAAATCAGCGGGTTTGGCATCGGCTTCAGCCAACCAAGTCCCAAACCGCCCTTGTGTTTGCCTTGCTTCTCTCTGGTTGCTCCTTTGCCTCCCTCTGGATCACCAGGGTTTCCTGGGAGCCAGAGATGTGGAGGATTAAGGCAGGAGTTGCAGTTAATAAGTTACTCTGATACTGTTCAGATCCAGTGCAGTAGTTCCCTCTTGCTGTGGGTTATCACTGGCTGATTTTGGGCTGTGCTGCGTCCTCCATCCTTGTGTTTTATACATTCAGTTACTCAAGCTGCATCTTTGCCAGTGAGCACTGATCTGGTGCTCTGTCAGGAAGGAGAACTGAGGAATTGAAGCAACATCCACCTTCCAGGCTCAAGGAATAAGGAGTTAAGCTGATCAGTCTGGCAGGTGCTGCTGCAGTTGGGTGTGTATCAGCTTGGGTTAGGACACTCCAAACTGGGAGCTCAGGTTTGAGGCTCAGGTGGAATTCTCCATAAAAGTTGGTGTCAGCTGAACACAGAAGTCTGGAATTATAATATCCTGAAAATAGAAACATTTTTTGCTAGGATTCACTAACTTGTTTTTCCACTCCATATAGCCAAGCAGCAGAGAGCCAGGGAACACAGATTTGAGTCACTGGCCAGATGGGAATCTTCTGGGATCTTGTTAATGCAGAATGTGCCTGGCAAAGTCTGATTCTAACAATGATGAGCAACTGAGATTGTAGCAAAATGCTGCCTTTGATGAAGACAATCCTTGTTCCTGGCAGAGGGGACTGTAAAGCACAGGGATGTGCTGATGAGGAAGGAGCTTGGGAAGGAGCTCAGCAGGGCTGTGAGGGGAGGGTTCTCCCTGTCTGCAGCCCCTGGAATGGGTTCCCAAGGCCCTGAAGTGGAGCAGCTCTTTCCCAAACCTCCTCCCTGGGGTCTCCTGTGATGGCAGTGACAGGAGGGGCTGCTCACAGGGGTGAAGTGGAAAGGGCCAGGTGTGTTTTCCTGCCCTCCAGCTTCACTCTGGGATCTGCTTTAAAGCAACCCAACTAAACAAACCAAAATAACAGCCAAAAAACCAAACACAAACCCAACAAAATGCTTCATGGGGAGAAAATGGGAGAAGAGTGTGGTCTGTGCTTGTGGACACGACTGCTGTGAGCAGCAGAGGAGTATTTTGTTGGAGCATTTTGTTGGATCTGGGCATCAGCGAGGCTGCAGCAGCAGCTCTGCCCTGCCCAGAGCTGGGAATGTGCTGTGGTTGCAGTGCAGGCTCTGGGCTGGGCACAGAGGAGGCTCCTGCTGGGAACAGGAGGAGTTGGTGGGTGAGGGAGGCGAGGACAAAGTCCTCTGCCTGCTCTGGCATTGCTCAGCTGCTCTCCTGCTCTGCCAGGTTCCCCTCCATGACTCCCAGAGAAGCCAGAGCTGCTCAGAAGAGCCCTGGGGCTTCAGGGATGGAGGGGCCTGGGGGAGCCTCACACAGCTTCGTGTGGAGTCCTCCTGTGGCTGCAGGAGGATTTCACAGGAAGGAGGAGGGTTGTGGTTCTGAATCCATGTTATCTTTCTCAGGGACAGGAATGCAAAGCACCCATGAAATGCAAAGTTCTGGTTGTGTGTTGTTTGGACACCTGAAATTGTGTGACAATTATCAGTTACTGAGTGTAGCACTGAGGAGTCAGGCTTGTGCTCCCTTTTTGGCCTAAAAATTGCATCTTAACATTGAAAAAACCCTGGTATTTCTCACTCAGGCCAGGGTTGGACTTGGATCCTTATGGGTCACTTCCAACTCGGGCTGTTGTGTGTTTCTGTGATTTTTATCTGCAGGCAGGGCTCTGGAGTTCCTTGGGGGATGTTGTGTCTGTGAATTAATGCACATTTCTGGCTGAGGCTGTTTGCTGAAGGCACTTCCCCTGGGAATTTGCCATGGGAGGAGCTGGGACCCTCCAGCACAGACTGAGCCCATGGCAGCCACTTCAGCTGGGTCTCAGGAGAGAAGGAATTGCAGCAAGCACAGAAGTGGGTGTGACAGAGGTCACCTCAACTCCAGGGAGGTGGGACAGGAGGGTGACTCGGGAAGGGACTTGGGAATTTGTTTGCTGAGCTGTGTCTTCACTTTGCATTTCGTGGATTTTCACCTTTTCTTGTCCTTTCCCAATGACTCTGGAGAGGTAATATGCACTCAAACCAGACTCTGCCTGGAATCTCACTTTGGGAATTACTGCAGGGGTTCCTGTGGAGCACTGGGGGGGACACTAAGTAGAAATAAGGTTTATGCTTTCAGTTTCTGGACTAATTCCTGGTGTTTATGTGCAGGGGCCTGAGCAGGGTCCATAAAAGAGTGATGTGGTGTTAGGTATAAAAAAATTTGAGAACAGTCTCACCTTTCCCTTTGAAAAAGTGGCTTCTGTTTCAGTTTGTCACCATCAGTGTAATCAGTTCACAAATGTGACTCATCTTTTCTGAAGGTTGCTTCTATTTTTATTCCCTTTTTCCTTCCAAACACACTGTGCTGCTGAAGAAAATGTCAGAGCAAGTGGTCAAATGTTTTTTGTTTTTCCAAGCAAATTCTGTTGAGGTCTATTTACTCCCCCTTTCCCAGACTCACCACTTGGTTCTGGATTTATCAGCTCAGTTCTGGAGCCTGAACTCGCTCCCCAAACCCAGGGTTGTGCTCAGGGGTGACCCTGGGGAGCTGCTGGGTCACTCACTGGTGCTGATCCCTGGGGTGCAGAAAGTTCTGGAAAGTGCAAGCCTCCCTTCCATTGCTGCAGGCACAGCAGAGCACAACTGCTCTCGGGGTGGAAGCAAAGGTGAGCCTTGTGGCTGCCCCTCACCCAGCCAGACCTGGTGTCCTGCTGGGGACAGGGAGCTTCCCTTGGCACCTGGCAAAGCACAGCAGCTCTGTGCTCAGCAGATACAGGATCTGGGGGAGGAATTCCTGCCTGGCAGGGTGGGCAGGCCCTGGCACAGGGTGCCCAGAGCAACCCTGGCAGTGTCCCAGGCTAGGCTGGACCCTGGGGCTGGAGCAGCCTGGGACACTGGGAGGTGTCCCTGCCCTGGCAGGGCTGGGATGATCCTTCAGGTCCCTCCTGAGCCAACCCAGTGTGGGATTCCATGATTCCACAGTGGCTGAGTTCTGTTGGACTGGCTCCCCCCAGTCTGGCTGCTGTCAGGCCAAAGCTCTGAGCAGCACCTGCAGGTGTTTGGGAGCACAGGGCTTGTGAGGCATCTGCTGGGCTTCTTCAGCAAGGGATTCCTGCCCCTGTCTGTGGCAAGCATGGGGGCTGCTGCTGAAAGGGCCAGAGCATCTTCCAGTTCAGCAGCCAGCCCAAATTCCCTTCCTCAGGATCCCTGCAAGGTGCCACAGGCAGCAGATCTTGCTCAGAGCTCCAGGAGGTGCTCCAGGGGTGCCCAGGCTGGGATTGTTGGGCTGTGCAGGGCCAGGAGCTGGACTTGGATGGTCCTTGTGTGTCCCTTCCCACTCAGGAGATGCTGGGATTTGATGGAAATTCTGCTGCCTGGCACGAGTTTTTCCAAAGGGATGCTTGAGCTTGAACTTCCTTGGAGTTCAGCCCTGTGCTGTACCTGAACTGCCACCCCCTGCCTTCAAGGCTTGGTTGTCTTTGCTTCCTAAATTGTTGCTCCGAAGAGTCAGCCTGAAGAATCAGCAGGAAAGTTAATTCAAACTGGTCTAAACCCTCTGAAGGAATCAGGTTTTACCTTCTCTTTAAAGCAAGAACTCTTAGTGGCTCTTAGCCACTTAAGTGAGGGAGAACACTAAAGTGGCTCTTTAGTGTCTCCATGTGTTGGTGGAAGTGGGATTTCATGGAATTTAGAGCTCAAAGTATAAGGGAAAAGGTATCAAATTGTCCTGCAGGCTCCCTGAAATTCAGATCAGTGAGTGAAAGAGAAATGATTTTATAAATAACGAGTTAGTTCTGACTGCAGTAACCAAATGCTCAGAAACCTGGGGGTTCTTGTATTCCATCCCCTTTAATTTGTCTTTTCAAAGGTCCCGGGCTGCTCAGGAGTTTTTGGGGAGACTTAACCCTTGGATGGTTTTTAAAAATGAGAAGAATTATGGCTCTTGCTTCTCTGCTTTTGTGAACATTTCTTATTTCCATGGTTTTCAATGGGTTCCAAACCCAGCACCAGTGTTACCCCCACTCATTAAATCATGGGCTGAGGGAGGTTACCTGTTACTAAACTACAAAAAAATAATGTACAGGTGGCATTAGAGGTTTACATTCACTTTATTACTAAAAGACAAAAACCAGGCAGAATCAAAGTGCCAGAACCTTCTCCTTGCTGCAGACCTTTGCTTCCTCAGTGACCCGAGTCCGTCTGGGCTTCTCCTGGCTCCTTTCCCACTGGTACCAGAATTCCTTCCTCTGGCCTTTTAGTGGGATGCACAAGTATTTGTGTGTTCTGGCATTAAATTATTATCAATAATCGTTATTATTAGTAATAATAAGCTTGTAAGTCATTGTAGTCCTGCACAAAGAGTCAGCACAAAATTCCTGCGGCCGTTCCCCGCCAGGATCCTGAATTCACCCATGGAAGGGGTGCTTGAACAAACTGCCCTTTGGAACTTAGAGCTTCCTATTTCCAGTTTCTGGAGTTTGTTCAGGCTCTGGTAATTCCTCTGCAGGAGCTCAGGGCTTGAGCTTTTGACCAGGAGCAGGATATTTTGGTTCTGTTGTGCCCTCACTGCAGCCCTGAGCCAGGCCGTGTCCGGGTGTTTGGGAAAGCCGAGTGAGCCCGCAGTGACCTCAGCAGGAGCTGTGTCCTTTGTGAACTGAACACACCCCGTGGTGCTGGAACAGCCAGGGAGCCCAAATCCTGCCCTCCCAGCAGGAGCCAGCCCAGCTCCAGAGCCTGGCTCGCTGTCCTGGGGGTGCTTCTTCTCTGGGATGTTCCTGGAAAAGAGGGGAGGAGGGAGTGGGAAGTGAGGGAAGGGCTGTGGATGTTGTGCCCCAGGGGCTGGGTCTGCAGCAGCCCCAGCTCTGCTCCTCCAGCCACGTGGATCCTGTGGATCCAAGCAGGGATTCCCTGGGCATAGGCAGATTGGGAGCATTCCTGGCACAGGCTCCAGCAAGGCTTTCCTGCCACACGTCCTGCCAGCCTCCGGCACGGGGGGCTGGACCCAGTCGTGTGTGGGAAATCCCTGGAAGACACACCCTCTGCCAAAGGAACACCCCAGGCTTTGGTCCCTGCTGATGGGAGCCAGGCCCCAGGGAGCCCAGGGAGCCCAGGGAGCCCGGGGAGCTGCGCTGGTGGCAGCCCCAGGCCTGTGCTGAGCTCCAGCAGCTCCTGGGGCTGCCCGGGCTGGGCCTGTCTGTGCAGGGCCAGCACTCCCAGCCCGGGGTGCTGCTGGCTCCCCTTCCTGCTCAGGACTGGAACTCCACGATTCTGTGAACTCTGGGAAACTCCTGCTCTTGCAGGCCTGGCTCAAAGGAAGCAGAAGGCCGAGTGCTGTGTGGGTGTGCCCGGGCAGGGGCCGAGCCCTCTGTGCCCTGGTGTGTGGGCAGGCAGGCAAGGCTCTGCTGTGATGGAAATGCTTGACTTGCTTCTGGGGTCAGCGGGGGGGCACGAGAGATGATAGTTCACAGAATAACCTGTGAACTTTCACCCCTCTATATGGAAACTTGTTTCAGGGTCAAATCCTTGTAGCCGCCTTCTTGCCACGGTCAGTGCCAGCCCTACTATTCACAACACTGCGGCCAGCGAGGCCTAGGTACGTAACATTTAAGGAGTTTTTACAGTTCTTTACATCAAAGCAGATGTTTAAACTTTCTGTTGATAAGCTTTCACCGTTTAACAACTTTTGTTAATGCTCATTTGAAAGAATGTGACGACTGCTGCTGCTAAACTGGGGGGCCAGGCGCCTTTTTCCGTTAAAATAAAGAGAGGGGAAAGCAAAACCTGTTTGTTCCATGTGGAATTTCAGAGTAGAAACTTGAATGTGCAACTGCTGTGTAACGAATCAGGTGGGGAGAGGTTTTTTTTTTTTCGATTTAAATACTCCTAAAGAGCCTGTGAATGTCATGACTAAATGTGCTTGTGTTCTGTTGGACGAGGAGGTGCCCCTGGCACGGCTGTGCCAGGATCAGTTCCCACTTCCCGAGCTGAGGAGATCTCTGGGATCAGAGCAGAGTGTTTAGAGCCGGATGGTTGTCTCTTGATTAAACACATCTGTCTGCAAAAGGGTCACTGCCACTTTGGGATCACCTTAGACTTTTCCTGAGTTGTTCTTTTTTGCCAAACATTGATTTGTGTCTCGTGTGTCCGCGTGAATTCCGGGTTCCACGCACTGGTTTGGGCTAAAAATCCACAGTAGACAGGTGGATTTTTTTTTATTTTATTTTTTTTTTTAATTGAGTCTGTGAAAAGTTGTTAGAAACATTTTTTTTGGAAGTTCCCACTTCTTATTTTGAATCCCAGCACTAACTTTAGGCCTTGTTTTACTTCTCTTTTTCTGGATAGGATCAGTTCTTAAGAGCAGCCCCTGTAACTGGAGGAATGGGAGCTCAGCTGATGAGGAAAATGGGCTGGAGAGAAGGAGAAGGGCTTGGGAAGAACAAGGAAGGCAGCGTTGAGCCCATCATGGTGGACTTTAAGACAGATCGAAAAGGTGAGTCCTCCTCAGAAATGTCCTGTGCCTTCCCACCCCTCATGGCTGCCTGGAGCTGGCAGAGGCCCTTGGGAGCAGGAGGTGTTTTCTGGGTGGCTCCACTGGCACAAGAACAGATTCTGGGATTTTGCCTCAGGTTTGCCAGGGCCTGGGGTTGGGCCAAAGCTTTGTCCTTGTGGAGAGGCCATGGTGGGTGTTGGCTGGAGCAGGAATGGGGAGAGAAGGTGGAATAGTGGGGTCAGTTTGGGTGAGGACAGAGCTGAGAGTCCCAAAGCTGAGCTCACACTCAGGGCTTTGGGGCTTCCCTGTGCATTCTGGGCCTTTTTTTGGCCCTCATTTCCCTGCTGTTCATCTCAGGGCTGCTTCCAGAGGCAGCTTTAGCCTCCACTTCACAGGAAAACACATCTTTCCATGGTGTCCTGTCCATGGCCACAGGGAGAGCTGGCCTGGTGCAGCAGAACCATGCAGTGAGTCCAGGCAGTGGTGCTGCTCCTTCAGCTTGGCCACTGCTTTGTGTGCTGAGTGCTCAGGGAGATTTTCCATCTGAAACACCTCTCCAAGTTCTGACTGCTTAAAGTCCAAGATGCAAAATTCAGCAGTCAGGATTTCTGATTTAATTGTTCTGCTGTGCATGGAACAAAACAACACCTCCACACTGACTGTGGGACAGATTCCTGCTGTTCTAAAGATTTCTTCTGCTCCAGGAACCTTCAGTCCCATCTCAAAGCAAAACATGGAAATACTCAGGATTTTCATTTCAAGGCCATTGGATGGAGCAGCCTGGGACAGTGGGAGGTGTCCCTGCCCATGGCAGGTCCTTCCCACCCAAACCATTCTGGAAATTCTGGGATTTCAGAGCTTGTGTTGGCTTTTGTCACTGCTCAGAATTGAGCTTGGAATGGCCAAACTGCTCACATGTTCTTCTTTACAAAGAAATGAAACCCAAAAAGGTGCCTGGTGGCAGTGATTGCCAAGGACTCCTGCTGGCCTGTGAGAGTCACCTGAAAGCAGGGATAGCCTTCAGACAGCTGGGCTTTGCTTTGGATTTCCTGGTTGGAAATATTGATGCTCGTGTCCAGCCTTACCTGCTCATTCCCACAAAAGTTGTGCCTGGATGCAGAATTCCCTCTGCTCTGGGGCCACCCAGCTCTGTGGCACAGGGAGATGAGGGGCAGGAGGTGTCCTGCTCCAGAGAAGCAGGAAACATGATTGTATATTTTATATATAATATATATTTAGGACAAGGGATTATTTAGGGGTTATCTACTGGGGACATCTGTGTTGTTGGGTGATTAAATGGGTAAAACATACTGCTTAAAAAAAAAAAAAAATCTGTGTAGAGTTTTCAAGTCCACATTGTTTGGCAGGAAGGCTGTTATAACCCAGGTTTGTTTTGTAAAGAATTTATTAGACATTTTTCAATGTACCCTCCCAATAAAATAGAATTCCTGGTCTCAGGAAGTGACTCAGGAGGCTGCAGCTTGTTTGAAATTCCCAGCTGAGGTCCCAGAGCCAGGAGGTGGAGTGTCAGCAGGGAGGGAGTTTAATGAGGAGGGTGAGAATCCCTTGTTAGGTTTGGGTTTAAAATTCTGCAAGGGGGGAAAACCCTCAGCCTTTCCTTCAGGGATTGTCTCTGATGGTTTCATGTCCCTTGGAAAGTTCCTGCTTAAGGGAATATTGCAGGAATATTGGGATGAATATCTGGTAAGGAGGGAAGGATTTTCCTGTAAAGCAAAAGAAACCCAAATGCCACCCAAAAAAGCTGAAGGAACAGGAAGACACTGGAAGCAATTGCAGTATCTCCCTGTCTTTAGTCACCAAAGTCACAACAGGAAAACTTGAGGTAAGAAACAAAGGAATATTGAAAGGTTGAAGTCTGAGAGTGGCAAAATCCGTGGGGAGAAACTTGAGTTCTCTCATGGATTGTCACAGGAATTTCAGACATTTCTGGCAATTCTTCAGTTTATTTCTTAGTCTTGTAAGATTTTCAGAAGCACTGTGTTGAGCTTTGGGGTTTGCCAGTGACCCCAGGAGAGCCTGTGCTCCCTGCATCCCTTTGGGGCTGTTCCACTCTGCTGCTTTGTTTCCAGGTGGGATGGAGTGACAGCCTGGGCTGTTGGAACACTGCTAAATTCAGAGAGCACACGGGATCCAGGTCATTGCTGGCAGGAGGGGACACAGGGACATTTCTGGATCATGGGAATGGTTCCTGTGCTCCCTGTGTTTGAGGCAAACTGAAGGCAGGGGATGACAAAACAGGAGCAGAATGTTCTTCACTTTCTCCCTTGTTGGTTGTTTCCCCAAAGAGGGCATGGAAAACCAGATTTCCATGGAAAACCAGGTGTTCTCTGCCTTGTGTAAGACCACTCAGGGTTTTCTTCTCCTGGCTGGTTCAGAGTCTGCCTGGTGCCTTTGGGAAGAATGTGATGAGTGGAATGGAGGTGAGGGGTTGAGAGCTGGGTGGAGTTTCCAAATCTCCCTTCTAATGCCTGTTTCTGCTGTGCTGATGAACCAGGAGTCAGTGGGAATGGGAATGGGAATGGGAATGGGAATGGGAATGGGAATGGGAATGGGAGAGGGAGAGTCAGCCTGCCTGTGTTGTTTGCAGGGCTTGTTGCTGTGGGAGAGAAGGCCCAGAAGAGGTCCGGCCATTACGTGGTGATGAAGGATCTTTCAGGTGAGGTTCTTTTCTAGAATAAAGCAATTCTGCCATGGCTGCCTGGGTGCTGACCCTGGCATGTCTGTGTGCCAGGGAAGCACCCGGTGTCTGCGCTGATGGAGATCTGCAACAAGAGGAGGTGGACGCCCCCCGAGTTCGTGCTGGTGGACGACAGTGGGCCTGATCACCGCAAGCATTTCATCTTCAAGGTGGGTCTGGGGGGCCCCTGTGCCGCTGTCTTGCGCGCCAGGGATGAAACCCATGTTTCTGTTTGATAGAAACGCCTCACGGGGCTGGCTGAGGATGGTGGAGCCGTCTCGGTGCTGGAATGTGCACGTCCTGTTCCTGGAAAGGCCAAATCGAGTCCCTGGAGCACTTTAATCTGGGACCTGGGGAGACTTGATCCCAGGGCTGGAGCCCCCCTGCTCTGGAGCCAGGCTGGGAGAGCTGGGGGGGCTCACCTGGAGAGGAAGGGGCTCCAAGGAGAGCTCAGAGCCCCTGCTGGGGCCCAAAGGGGCTCCGGGAGAGGTGGAGTGGGGCTGGGGACAAAGCCTGGAGTGCCAGGAGCCAGGGGATGGCTTCCCAGTGCCACAGGGCAGGGCTNTGGGGCTTGAAGCAGCCTGGGACAGTGGGAGGGGTGCCAATGGCAGGGCTGGCACTGGGGGGGCTCTGCGGTCCCTCCCAACCCAAACCACGGTGGGGTCCCGTGAAGGGACAGGCAGCCACGAGTGCTGTGTGCGCCCCGAGAGGAATTGCCCAGAGTGTGCCTAGAGCAGCCACGGCCCCCTCGTTAACCCCAGTTCCCCTGTGCCAGGTGAGAGTCAATGGCAACGAGTACAGGCCCACCTTTGCCAGCCTTAACAAGAAGCACGCGAAAGCCACGGCGGCCACGGCAGCGCTGCAGGCCATGGGACTCGTACCAAAGGAAAGCATGGTCAATACCACCATGTTCAGGAGTGCCTCACACCGCTAAGCTGGGCTTTACTGGGACACTGGTTCTGAGCATTTTACTCTGCACAAGAAATGGTATTTGCCCCTCTCATGTTGTAAATACATCGGCGATTCCCACCTTGTAAAAACTGTACAGACACCCACAGGTTTTTTCTTTTGTACCATCCAAATGTATTTAAATCATACTTAGTTTTTGGTATGTTTATATTGTTTACATTAGTGATGTAATTATTTCTTAAACGACTAAATCAGACGACAGACTCTGGAGGCATCAGAAATCCAGACCCTTGGCTGAAGCTCCTGCCGTTCCCCTCCTGCCGGAACGTTGACCCTTTGATACAGTTTTGTAGTGGCTGCAGAATTCCCTGGGCTTGGGGAGGTGCTGGGGACACCCGGGGGCCGTGCCCGGGCTCTGCCCCTCGGTGCCACCCGTGCCCCAGGACAGCCGGACCCGCGGGCGCTGCCGGAGGGACGCGGAGGCTCGGACACGGCCTGGCACAGGTTCCTGCATGGCCCCAGGAGGGGGCCTGGGGCTGCTCTTCCCAACCAGTGAATCCACTGCCTGATGCTGATTGTACGGATTTGTGGTTCATGTGAATTTTAAACTCTTTAACAAATCTACAACTGGATTTGGGGGGAGGGAGGGGGTAGAATGACGCTTCAATTGTTGTACCCAACTTGGTCAATAAAGCAGCACAAGTTCATAATCTTCACCTCTGGTCAGTAAACAGTAATTCCAGTGGATGCCGAGCCAGGAAACAGGAATTCAGACACGCCAGAATGCCTTCTGCAAGAAACACACACCATACAGAAGTGGCTTTGTGAGGATTCTCAGCAGCCGTTGGGATGGCAGGAGCAGTTCTGGTTATTTTTGGTTGCTTTGAACTTTTACAAAATAAGTCCTTGGGTTGAGATGTTTCCATAAGGATCCTCTGCTGTCAAGGAGCCTGATCCAGAGTTCAGGCAGCTGGACAGTGGAGAGGTGTAGAAAGCTTTTCCTGCTTTTTATTTTATTTTGTATTTAGGAAGCATTGTCCTTTGATCTGTGTGCACGTGGAATTGGAAGGGGTTTGCACCCCTCCTGACGGATCTGAGTTAGGAGCAGGCTGCCAGGATTTCTGCACTTGGGTCCTTCAGGTGCTTGTCCCAGACAAACCTTTGTGAAGTGTGACCCTGAGCTGGGTCTGGGGAAGGAACAAACCCAGCCAGGCTGCTCAGGCCTCACGTCAGGGGCCCTGTGGCCATGGGGCTGAGGAATTGCAGGTACCTGGAGCTGTGTGGATCCCATCAGTGTCACAGAACACGGAGTCTCCTTGCTCTGCAGGGACAAAGGTTGGTGTTTTCCTGTGCAGCAGAGAATTGGGGTTGGTTTGGAGACAAAGCCCCTCCAAGTCTGTCCAAGCGCTCTGGAAATGCTTCAGTTGATCTTCGTTTCATGGACGTTGTTGTCTTGAATTAAACTTTTTTCCCTTTGGCATCTCGCCTTCAGTCTCTGACTAAATGTGTGGAGCTTGTCCTGTGAGCTGCCTGGCAGATGTGAAATCCCCAGGAAATGTGGGAAGATGTGCTCTGGGAGTGCTGGGGGTGTCCAGCTCCACCCCGGGGCTGGGAGCAGCTCCCGACGACCTTGGCAGAGCTCAAACCTCGGAGCTGCTGAGGATTCTCTTCGATCCATGCTCTCCATGGCAGCTCAGAATTCACAGCTGGACACGATCGAATTTGGGACTGTACATCTCCTGTACTTACTTTGTTTCTTTTTCTGTATCCCTGATCCCCATGGAGAAGGTAAAGACCTGAGTTCTTTCCCAGCATCAGAGAAATCCAGTCCCTAAAGTCTCCATTTAAAAAATAACTCTTAGGAAAGGTCTGGATTTTGTGGCTTAAACATAGGAGTCTGCGTATTCCTTGGAGCCACAGCCCTGCATCCCAGAGCTGGGGGCAGCTGGGATTTGCTCCTGGAGCTGACAGGTCACAGCAGTTGTGTAAAGCCATGAATTGTCACCAAGAATTCCAGCAGAACTGCATCCCTGCTGGATCCCTGGGGCAGGACACTGCCCCTACTGTGGACAAAAAGGATCTGGAGGCAGAGGAAGCTTTTGCTGGCCCAGGCTCAGGAGCTGCTCTGTGTCCATGTTCAGTTTGCAGGGGTTTGCTCGGTGATCCCTGACCCCGAGGGGCAGCAGCAGGGAAGGCTGAGCTTCACTGCCCATGGCTCTATTTCCAGTTAGGAACAGCAGATCAGAAATACGGCTGGAGAGCACAAGCACGAGTTGGTTCTGCTGCCCACTCAGCTCTGGTGTTCCCTGCTGCAGGAATGTGCTCATCCAGGAGCTGTGGAGCAGTGACACACTCCCCAAAAGGTCTGTGACCCCTCTACCTGCAGGGAAACACTCAGAGCACCTGGGGGTCAGAGCCTGCTGCTGCTGGGAGCACTCAGCAACTCCTTTCTCTGTCTCTGTGATCCATGGAATCCCTGAGGCTGGAAAAGCCCTCCCAGCCCACGGAGCCCCAGCTGTGCCCTGTGCCCACCCTGGCACTGAGTGCCACCTCCAGGTGCCACCTGCCGGGCTGGGCACTCCAGAGCTCCCTGGGCAGCCCCTGCCAAGGCCTGGCCACCCTGTCCTCCTGCTCAGGTGCTGCAGCCATTTCATTCCTCCCCTTCAGGCTGTGGTTTGTACAAAGGCTCCCTGCCAGGCCAGGCTGGGTGTGGGAGCTCTGCTGAGCAGCTCTGGGGCCCTCTGAGCTCCATTCCTCCCTGTGGAGTTCAGAGATGACCCCAGCCCGAGAGGTGCCACACACCAAGGTACAACTACAGGGGGTGGCAGGGGCTGTGAACAGCCTGGGAAGGGGTTTTACCAAACATTGCACTCACCCATAGAATCCCAGAAAGTTTGGGCTGGAAGGGATCTTAAAGCTCATTTGGTTCCTATCCCCTGCCCAGGGGGGTTCTAGTTCCAACCTGGTTATGAGGCTTAGAACAGAGGGTGTGTGTGTGGGGAACACCAACCTGCCAGGGGCAAACCAGACCAATAAAACCACTTTTTATTTAAAAAACACTTCCTCCAATAAAAAAGATGTCCAAGGCCTTTCCCCTCTCTTTCAAAGCCCTTGGAAGTCTCCACGTGCAGCAGTTGTGTGGGGTGTGCAAGACCCTCCCACCCTGCCCCAAGCTCAGCACCTGAGCCCTGGGAGGGAGCAGCCTGCTCCATGGACCAGCATTCCTAGGCCTTCCAGGTGTAGGTGTAATCCTTCATTTCCAGCAAGCGGAGGGACGACTTCCCCAGAGTCGGGCACTGACTCAGCTGCTCCAAAGTCTTGGGGTGCAGCCCGCAGGCAGGGAGCTCCTGGTGCTCACCTTCCTGTGGGGGGCACACACACAGCAAGAGTTTCTGTGGGAAGCAGCTCCAGCAATCACTGGGATCCTGCTGGGGAGCTCCTCGATTCCCAGTACACCCTGCTGAGGGGGCACCAGCCCAGGGGCTGCAGGGGGGGTGACACAGGAGCCCTGATCCCGGGAAGGGCAGGTCCCGGGAAGTGTGTGGGGAACACCAGGGGAGTGTCCCCACCTGGGGCAGGGCCGGGGGTGTGTCCCCACCCAGGGCAGGGCCCGGGGTGTGTCCCCACCCAGGGCAGGGCCCGGGGTGTGTCCCCACCCAGGGCAGGGCCCGGGGTGTGTCCCCACCCAGGGCAGGGCCCGGGGTGTGTCCCCACCCAGGGCAGGGCCCGGGGTGTGTCCCCACCCAGGGCAGGGCCCGGGGTGTGTCCCCACCCAGGGCAGGGCCCGGGGTGTGTCCCCACCCAGGGCAGGGCCCGGGGTGTGTCCCCACCCAGGGCAGGGCCCGGGGTGTGTCCCCACCCAGGGCAGGGCCCGGGGTGTGTCCCCACCCAGGGCAGGGCCCGGGGTGTGTCCCCACCCAGGGCAGGGCCCGGGGTGTGTCCCCACCCAGGGCAGGGCCCGGGGTGTGTCCCCACCCAGGGCAGGGCCCGGGGTGTGTCCNGGGGCCGGGTGTGTCCCCACCTGGGGCGGGGCCGGGCAGGTGTTGAAGGCGGCGCTGGGCTCGTGGGCGCTGAGCAGGGCGCGGAAGGCGCCGCGCTGCGCCGGGGCCAGCACCATCGTCAGGGCGTGCAGGGCGTGCGGCAGCACCGGCCCCAGCACCTCCAGGCTGAACACGTCCTCAAAACCGCCCGGCACCCGGGCACGGCCGCTGACAGTCCGAGCCTGGGGACAGAACACCACGGTCAGTGCTGCACTCAGCACAGCCAGGACGGGTTCTCACCCGCTCTGACACCACCGTGCCACAGGCCCACTGCAAATGGAAACACTTCTCAATGTTGTCAACTCCCTGTCAGCCCATGAGGTTTTACTGCCCCTGTAACAACTCCTAAAATGTACCCCTGGACTGCAGGAATGCTGTAGGGATTGGGAAGTGCAGAAGAACAGGATGAGCTTCTCAGGTGGAACAAGTAGCTCATCCTGTTCATACTGGGGAGAAATTTGGGTTAGATATAGGGAAAGAATTCTTGGCTGTATGGTGGGGAAGCCTGGAACAGCTGTGGCTGCCCCTGGATCCCCAGAGGTGTCCAAGGACAGGCTGAGCATTGGGGCTTGGAACAAGCTGGGATAGTGGAAGGTGTCCCTGCCATGGCAGGGGTTGGAACTGGGATGATCCTGACAGTACCTCCCAGTCTGAACCATTCTTTGCAGGAACAGCTGGTGAGCTGTGGCTCAGGGGCTCCTCCTGCAAGGGGCTGGGATAGTCTGAGAGCCCACAAGATCTGGGGAGAATCCCAACAACCATTTTCCCTCTGGGCAGTTCTGCTCAGCCTCTTGTGTCTCGGGAGGCGAGGAAAAGGAACACTGGGATGTCAGTTCAGTGCAGGGATGTGTTGCAGGGATTTAGGAACAGGCTGTGCCTGCAGACAAAATGCTGACTCGGGCTTTAGCCACAAAAATCCCACTGTGGCGCCTGAGGGAAACGCCACCAAGTCAGGGTCTGATCCCCTGGGTGAGGAAACCTTCCCCTGCCTAGAGCCAGCTGTGTCCCTCACCTTGAGTGTCTGCATGGTCCCGCCCCGGAAGGCCACCGGGGACAGCAGCGTCGGGGGCAGCCCCGCCTGCGGCCCCGCCACGGCCACCAGGCTGCGGCAGCTGATCAGGAAGTTCAGCAGCGTGAAGGTGTTGCTGCTGCCTCTCACCAGCACCAGCGACTCGGGCCTGTGATCCACCTGCACCTCGTGCTTCTCCTTGCGCCTGGGGAGCCAAGTCAAGGGAAAACCACGGGGCAGTGGGAAGCATCCCATGTGCCAAAAAGATGGAGCAGTGAAACCCCACCACCACCCCATCTCACCAAAATCCCCAGAACCAAACTCCACCCAGCTCTGCGCTCATCCAGATCTATTCTTCAGATATTAAGCACGATCTTAATCCTGGCTCCAAATCCTAGAAATACTTGCAAAGTAATTAAAAAAATATTTAACAAGCAGTATCTCATAACATGCAGGAATGTGAGGATTCATATTTGGCAAACAGTTCTCAAAAAGTTCTACAGAACTTAAATGTGTACCACAGCACTGTAACAGCTGCAGGGTTTCCTGGTGTCCACGTCTGGAAGTTCAAAGGAAGGATACAGTTGGATAGAAATAGTATCCGGTTTCTTCACCTTGTCTTGGACTCCCATCTCCTCAAGCCAAGAGAAACTTCCATCATCATCATCATCACTGTGAGCTGGTTCCCTGGAGACACAGGATCAGCATTAGGAGGGCAGTGCCTCTGAGGAAGGTTTTCCAGATGCGGGAGCCTGGAGATGCCCTTGAATTCCAGCGCTGCACAAGATTGTTACTCACCCTGCATCCTCCACCCTGCTGCCCCCTCCGAGGCCATCAGTGGTTTCTGTCTCCAAACTCTCCTCAGAGTTTTTCTGCTTCCTGGTTCTGCTTTCCTCGAGCAAAGGCAAGGAGAACTCTATGCCTGGGGCGGAGCAAAGGGAGCAGTGAAGGGCTCTGCCCCGGCCCTGCCCTGTTTCAGCGCTGCAGCCCCAGCTGCCCTTACCCTCGCTCCTCATGGCCTCGCGGAGGCCGCGCGTGGTGGGGGCGATGGCGGCGCTGGGCACGGCGCTGCCCGCCAGCCCCGCGGCGCGGAACAGCACCGAGAACTGCGTCGCGCACACGTAGAAATAGGGACACAGCCGGGCCCGCAGCAGGTTGTACAGGGAGGTGAAGCTCACCGACCTGGCAGCAGGAACAAACAGCGCTGTCACAGCAGGCAGTTCACCCCTGCTGGTGCACTGCAGAGGGCTGGGGACAAGGGATGCAGGGACAAGGCTCAGGGAATGGCTCCCAGTGCCAGAGGGCAGGGCTGGGTGGGATTTGGGGTGGGAATTGTTCCCTGGCAGGGTGGGCAGGCCCTGACACATCTGTGGGTGCCCCTGGATCCCTGGCAGTGTCCCAGGCCAGGCTGGACATTGGGGCTGGGAGCAGCCTGGGACAGTGGGAGGTGCCCCTGGCGTTGAATGCGATGATCCCTAAGGTCCCTCCCAACCCAAACCATCCCATGATTCTATGATGAATTAAAATCTCCTTGTCTCACTCTCACCCTGCCCATCAGCAATTTGCCTGCACTTACCAGTCACTCATGAGCACTTGCTGCAAGGCCTCATCCTGTGCCCAAGGACAGGCCTTCCCAGCCATCCTCCTGTCTGCCCCGAGGCGGGGGAACAGCGGCAGCCAGGGCAGCGAGGGGTGCAGCCAGTACACGAGGCTCTGCTGGAAGGCACAGCGCAGCTCCGTGCACAGCCGCGGCTCCTGCGGGTCCCAGAGGCTTTGAGGGGGACAGCAAAGCTGCCAGGAACAAAGCTGCAGCTCCAGCCACCCGCCCAGCTCTCACCTGCACGCTCCGGGGCAAGGTGGTTTCCACAGCTCTGCAGTGCTGAGCAAACCCCTGAGCTTCCTCCTGTGCTTTCAGGTGTTCTGCCCAGGTGAAGGGTTGGGAGGACATGAACAGGACCCGTGTTTTAATACTCCAGTCTGCAGGGAATTCCTCTCTTGGTGAGGAGGGAGCTTTGGGTACGGCAAGAGGTGAGTGAAGGTCCTGCCCAAACAGAAACAGCATCAGTAAACTCACAGAGTTAACTACATATAAAACTAAGAAACTATCAACTACATATAAAACTAAGAAACAGTAAAATTATATTTTACATGTTACTAATGAAAATGTTACTAAGAAAACATTGTTACATGTAACAACAATGTTACTAAGAAAATGAAACCTGTTCACAGGCTGAAGCAAAGGCACAGTTTATTATTTTGATTATTTTACTCAGTACCAGATTCTAATAGAAATACTCCATTCTATTGCGTTACAAAACCACACGAGAGGGCTTGCACTCATGAATCCATCCAACAGTATAAACTAGGAATAAATAAAAGGATAAATGATTGAAACAAAGAAACCTCTGAGCCTGATGTTTATGAACACAAGAATTTCCATGCCACAATGGCTATTTCATTCTTCCTCTCCTGGTGACTGTAAGGTCACATGCTGAAAAAAGCCCAGGGAACCTCCAAACAGTTTCACTTTTTTCCAACCTTCTAATTTAGTTTGAATTTCAGTTTCTGTACCTAGGACAACATTAGAGAATGTCTAGTGAAACTGTTTCAATTTCAAGGGCTGGTTTTCAGGAATTCTTGCTTTCTTCTGTGCCTGATACAGAGCTCCATTTCTGCAGCCAAAAACCAGACTGCAGGAGGTCTGTCTGATGAAGAACATCCTCATCTCAACTACATATAACACTAAGAAACAGTAAAATTATAGTCAACATATTAATAAAACTGAAATACAACAACCTCTGTCCATGGAACTACAACAACAGTGAGGTCAGGCAGAAGGATGGATTTAAAAGACTGTCACCAGAACAGGAAACAGCAATGTAAGAAATTTCCTTGAATACTGACATTTTAGTACATTCTGTTATGCAGAAATGGGTCACCAAATTACAAGTGCAACAGTTTCAGCCTTCTGTGTGCCCTGAGAACAGCAGGAATCTTTTCAGCAGTGTGTGCTCTTTCATACCTGGCTTAGGGTGAGGTTGTCGGATCTTTCATCAGGCTCTGCTCTCCTCGGGGGCTTCTCTTCACAGGCAGGCTCTAAAAACTGAATCAAAGTGCAGCGTAGGCACAGCATGAAGGGCTGATAGTTTAAAAAAATCTCCCCTTGCAGTGACATTTCCCGAGTGATCCTCAGCACGGCGGGCTGCAAACAAACCCTGCTCGGGGCGAGCACAAGACCCGCGCCCAGCGCTGAGCAGCAGCTCGAGCCCAGCACGGCCATGGAGGAGGCGGGGGCGAGCCCGGGTCTGCATGGAAAAGGGGCTCCGGGAGATGGCTGAGGGATGAGAGCTGCGGGAGATGGCTGAGGGATGAGAGCTACGGGAGATGGCTGAGGGATGAGAGCTACGGGAGATGGCTGAGGGATGAGAGCTCCGGGAGATGGCTGAGGGCTGCGGGAGATGGCTGAGAGCTCCGGGCGATGGCTGAGGGATGAGAGCTCCGGGCAATGGCTGAGAGCTGAGATCTGAGGACCCCGCTGCCGGGGCTCGGTCCCACCTGCC
This sequence comes from Polioptila caerulea, assembly GCA_013397295.1. Classification (NCBI taxonomy): domain Eukaryota; kingdom Metazoa; phylum Chordata; class Aves; order Passeriformes; family Certhiidae; genus Polioptila; species Polioptila caerulea. The sequence continues at coordinate 278 of VYXF01012385.1, read as the reverse complement.
AGAAAGGCGCTGCGGATGGATCCCAGCTCGCCGGGGACGCTGCCGGAAGCTGAGAAGCGGCCGCCGCCCGCTGCGGAGCGTTATCCAGGCTGGAGAAGGGGTTGCGGCGCCGGGCGGCAGCAGAGGGGCCCCGCGGGGACGGGGCTACGGGAGCTTCCGCGGCGGCGGTGGCGGGATCGGTTCTGCGCCCGGGACGTCTGCGCTTCAGCCGCAGCAGCGCCGGCGGCTTCTTGAATGCCGGCGACTGCCCGAGCTCGGCAGGGGCTGCCATGGCCGAG
>VYXF01012383.1:1006259-1025793 GCA_013397295.1 Polioptila caerulea | reverse complement strand
TTGGTCCTTTTCAGGGGTTTTCCAGGTTAGCTTTACCTTTCCGCGCAGCTGCTGCGATCTCGGCGGGCCGTCACCAGATGTCGCTGTTATTGTCGAACAGAAACAGACGGGCTCCAATTGCAGTTCGTCAGAAGGCTAAAAAGTGTAGTTTATTAATAAACTGAAATACCTTATATAAGGCACTTCGCTAAGTACAAAGTGATTGGTGAGCAGGAATACCACCTTCTCTACTACCATTGGGTAGGTGAGAGAAACAATACATTATATTATTGTGAGAACAGGGGTGAAAAACACCACCTGTTGTTTTGAGAAGGAATATTGTTTTGAAAGTTTATCTACAAACCTTCTCCTGGGAAAGTAAGAAGCTTTCCCCTGTAAAGAAGGATCCTGACAGGTCTTCAGCTGTGAAGTTTCAGAGACACAGAATTGTCAGCCCCACAAACCTCTGTAACAATGAAGCAGAGCAAAAGTGGAATGTCTGGATGGCCATTTTGTTCCCTGCAGATACAGGCTCCCTGAATACTTGGGACATCTAATGGGGAGTGGAAAGATTTTTTTACTTTTAACATGTGGTGCCATTTTTTGTGTCCCAGCATTTCCTTTCTTGTGAAGAGATGTAAAATATAAATGAACAACAAAACCCAACACAGAAATGAGTGGGAGTTACAAGAAACAAAGGCCTTGAAAAGTAGCTTTTGAAAACAATTACTTCCTAGGTGTATTTGTCAAATTCTAGAGACCACTGTGAGTTGCCAAGTGTTTGCAAGGAAAGGGATCCCAAAGTAGTGGATGGGTAAGAAGCAACACATAAGCAAAGCAGTGGAACCTCTCTCTTCTGGCTTGCCAGCTCTGTACTGTTCTGAGGAATTAAACTGATGCTAGTTTATTGAAAAATAAAAACAAAGTCATCTTCTGAATAATTGAAAAACCCCTTGAAGGTCTCAGCTTTTAGATGGATTTGTTATAAATGTGGGAGTTGAGCTAACTCCTTCCTTTGTGAGCATGGCTCAGGCTCACACAGAGGTGAGGGGGGAGCTGGGCCGCTCTCTGGCAGGAGGAAGGCTCCTGTGCCAGCCCAGAGAGCCTGTGCACATTCCCAGGGCACAGCTCTGCCCTGCATGTGCCCCCTGCAATGAGCTGTGCTGCTCCCAGTGCCCTGTGCAGCTGTAGGGCTGCTTAGCTGTGGGGCAGGGAGAGGAGCAGGAGGCTGCAAGTGCAGCTGAGCCATGCCTGGAGAGCACAGGGCTCTGGGCTCCCTGCTGTGCCAGGGCAGCCCAGAGGCCAGGCTGTTCCTGTGCTAGCTCTGTGCAAGTGGGTCAGGGTGTCCATCTGGCCTGCCTCAAGGGTGTTATAAATACATATTATAAAGTTGGCTTTTTGCAAATATTAAAAGGAATGCTATATGTATAATATAGAAAAACTTTGCTGCATTAGTATAGTTTCTTTTATTTCTGCTATTAACAGCACTTTGAAATAGTAATGTGATGTAAAAAGCTTTTGTAACTATCTCAAAGAATGGTAGAAAGATAATCAGGAAATTCTTCACATTCTTGGATTATCCTATTTGGATGAAGAAGATGTGGCAGACACCAGACCCCCAGGGAAAGAATTTATCGATCATCTGTTATCAGAAGATCTACAACAGACTAAAACCAAGAGAAATGAGGAGAGACAGGTTGGGGAACTCAAAGAAATGTTTTTAAATAATGCATGAGGATCTATGAATATGCAACATGTTGGTGCAATTAAAGCAGTGTATCCTAAGTTAGTGTGTGCTCTTGGCTCACTGCCAGAGACACCCGGCCATAATTTTTTGCTTTATTGCCTTATCCTTACTGTCTTTTATTAAACCTTTTAAATTCTACCAAGAAAGTGTACCTCATTTTTCCCAAGGGGCTGCCAGCAGGGAGCATGTTTTCCTATATAGCTATTTAGAAGTTTCCAGGAAATGTGTTCCATGAAATATGGAGCTTCCTGTGAGAAATGAAGCCCATGCCTCAGTAAAAATTTAAAGAAAATTTAATAAGAGACAATAGGGGACAAAGTCAATAAAGCAAAAGCAACACCACTGAGTGTCTAGCCATAGCCAGAGGCACACTGGTCAACATAGCAACACCTCTTATATACCCTGGGTATTGCATCAGCCAAATATATATTCATAAAGGATCAAACATATTCAAACGTTTTAACATATTTCCTTCCCTGTTCCTCCCATTTAGAGCATGTGCAGTCATCCTTGTCCTGGTCATCTCCTACATTCTGATACATTCAATAGGCCTCGATTCTTTCACTGGTTAAATGTTATTGTTATCACAACACAACAGTCGGATTACAACAACTCTAAGCTTTCATAAAACTTATTTTAGAAAAGTCAACATTATAAAACACATAGTGTTCACTCCAATGTTTGTGAAAGCCAACACTGTAACATATTTATCATACTTCAGGTGCTTTACATTTGCACTGTGGCCTCCGTTGCCCTTTGTGTCTCCATTTTGCAGGCCTGACTAGCCCAAGATGTTTTCCCTGGACACATCATATGTGCCCTTACCCACAAAGTCCTTGCCTCCCATCCAGAAGAGGTCCCTTTCCTTTGAGCTCAGGAAGAAGCCTCTGCTTGTCTGAAGAGCATTTGAAGAATAGGATTTATGTGTTAGGCTTCATAGTTAAAGATGAACATATGTCCTGATATTTAGATGTAGTTTTGAATAAATGTGTTTTGAATGAATCTATATATTTTTATATATTTTTAATTGTATGTGTTTTATGTTGATGATTTAAGAAAACTAATAAAATAAATTCAAATAAACCAAGCAGAGAATTTGAGACCAGAACCTGCAAGCTTAGAGGTTATCAGAGTGCAGCTCACTTGATGTGCCAGTATCTCACCATATCCTTTCCTTGCTGGGCCTCTCCTCTTCCTCTTTCACCATGTTTTCTTTGAGTCATTTGTGCTGCTTTTTGTGACTTGGCATTACAACAGGGCCACCTATTGACTTGTTTGGGGGATAACGGACCCAAGAGGTCCTTTAAAGTTTTTTACCTAGATGTATTCTGTGCTCACAAAAAGCCTGAGCAAAGAAACAAACAGAAGCGTGCCCAAATCCCAAAGCTTTGCTCCTTTGCAATCTCACACAGATCTGGCTCAGACGTGTCTCCAATACAATTTCATAGGGAAGAAGAAGAAGACATGTATTTCACTGGGAAAAGATGCACTGCTTTGGAAAAGTCATCTGCATGTTTATTTACCCAGGACAGCAGTCCAGCAGTGTTGTTTGCAACTTGTTTGCAGAAGGATGAGTGGACTGTGAGGCCAACAACAGATGACAAGGGTTTCTCAAATCTATTCATACTGCAGCCTGGGTGCCATTCAGCCCAGGGGTATGGGATCATTTGTTACCATGGACCAGTGCTTGCCAGCATAATGAATTCCTGCACAGCTGGAACAAGCAATTCTGGATTCAGATAGAGCTCTTGGTTGGCTGCATGATCATTGACAGTGCTATCTTTCCAGAAATTATTTCACAGTTTCCTTTCATAGTCCTTTGAAGCTTTTAAACTTCACATTTCAATTTGCTCTGCCTTAGGGAAAAACATTTTTGGGCCCACTGCAAACTGTAACCTTTTGACAGCAGAGTCCTTGTGGTTGCTGTCTTCTGATGTTACAGAAGGAAAAGCATCAAATGTGTCAATTAGGTTTTCTGAAGGAAAAACTCTACGTCACATGGCTGCATGTGTTTGCTTAGCTATGGGTCTAGTCCCAGCCTAGTAAAGCTGAGGCAGGGTGGTATGTTGTAGGGAAAACTAGTCCGTGAGCTTATGGGGTTGCCATCACCAGCAGAGTGAATGTGTCATTTGGGCATTGTACCAGAGACAAAATGAGAGACCTGTTCCCTCCCGCAATATTCTCTCAGATCTTTCTAAAATATCCTAGAAAAGGCAATGAAACTTCACATCTCCTTGCACACCTTTGAATAGGGGCATTTTTGTCTCTCTTCAAAGTCATTGCTCTTGCACACCAGAAACATGGACACCAACAGATGGGAATGATGCATGGCCCTCCTGCTGGTGCTTCCGAGTACTGGTAAGTGCTTGGCTTACAAAACTAAAGCTAGGTATTGCTTGGGTCTTGGCTCAGTTTTGTGCAAGTTTAGAAGGAAAAGAAAATCTGAGATAAGCAGCTTAGGATAATTGGATACATTGGACCCCGTGCCAGCTTTCTGCCTACTTTTTTGCAGGACTGGCTTCTCATCCCCAAATGAGTGACTGGGAAGTAGTCACCCCCAGAGCTGTTGCTTTGTTCTTCTGGGGTGTATCAGTCCCCTGGGAATTATCATCCAAAGAGTAGAGAAACTTGCACAAGTCCTAGTCTCTTTTTTGCTGCAAGGAGTCCAAGTTAAACCTATCAAAGGACTCTAAAAATTATTAAGAATTTATTTAAGAGGCTTTAAGAGCTATTAAGCTTATTTGATGAGTACTTTTCTATTTTTACAGGTTTTTAAATAAGCCTCTGAAAAGGTCACAACAATCTTCATTGTGTGTTGGGAGAAGACAGGTTGCAGAGCCACTCATCAGTCCAGGCAAACTGGGAATACACCAAGTATCTAAATGCCTGCTGCAGTCCTTTGCTGTGGTGTTTGCAGAGGCTATTCTTTTGTGTAAAACCTTAATGCAGTTATTTAGCTGTCAAGGGAACTCTGTGGGGCTGAAATGGGACATTATATACTTGCCTGGGCTGGCAGAGCTCAGAGGTGCAGTACATGCTTTCTTCTTCTCTTGGCTCTTGGTAGGATAAACATTTCTGAAGTACTGACTTTTTCAACAAAGTATTTCTTGTGGGTTTTTAAAAATTGTCCATGGTGTACTGCAGGTTCTTTCTTTGTTTTCAACCTTAGAGGGGTTTTTGGTTTGGGTTTTTTTTTTGTTTTTTTTTGTTTTTTTTTTTTTTGAGGGAAAACACTCTTATGCATATCNTTTTTTTTGGTTGGTTTTTTTTATGAAATTTATGAAATATGAAATTTGCCTAAGACTCATAATTAGGTAACTACTTACCAGGAGTCCTTTGTAACTAGATGCTCAACTGCAGAGCACTGTGGTCGCAGGGTGTCCCTGATGCTTCCTGTTTCCTGACTTACCACGTGAGAAGCTGTGCAATGAGAATGTACTTGCAATCCAGGTCCCTTACAATAGCTAACATGTGCATGGATATGCATGTGTTTTCCCTGAAGTATAAAGGTGAAAGGATCTGCATGGGTATCTGGTTATTGATGAAACCTTCACTATTCAAAAAGATTCAAAAGATGAATTGCCTTGTGCCTTGGCTGTCCACATTAACTATATTTAGTAGCAAAGAGACACAAAAAGCTTCCAAGAGGAGTGAAATATTCCAAAACTAAGGCCATAAGGCCATTGTATTGTACAGGCAGGTTGAATTTCCTGTTTGGATGTAAGAGATATTAAACTTCTACTAATTATAAGAGGGAGTAAGGCTGAAATGAAGTGGCCCCATAAGATTGACAGAGTCACACTTAAAAGCCAAGCAGCTGGTAAATTTTTTGGTTTTGATTCTCTGCCTTGCCACATATCTGCATGTCCGCTGGAATGCCTGGAAAGTTTTGTTCACAGCTTTATAGCTACTGCTCTGGGGAAGGATGGTCTTTGTTACCATACTCAGGCTTTGACTTTGGTTCACTCATATCTTAAGGAGCCAATGGTTCAATGGTATTAATAAATGAAGGGCAGCCTGTGGCATTGAAAGCTTCCCGTTTCTCCTTAATTGCTGTACAATCAATTAATCTGCACCTTGAGGAAAACTTTCCCAAAGCAGGAGGGATAGATATGGAGTAAGATAGGCTTATCAGCACTTTTTCCTTTGAAATAACCTTGATAAAGGGTGTGTTCTATACAGTCCTTCAGAAATTCTCACACTGTTACTCAATGCAATCACAGAGTTGTATGTTAGTAAAGAAAGAGAAAAGAATAAAGGAAGAGACGTAAGAGGCCAGATTTTGAAAATCAGAATGTCACTGAGAGGAGAACAATCAGGGGCTGTGAGGGCTGTAGGTAATTTTGTGCTAGAAGTGGTGGAACAGGAAAGGTGCAGGACAAGTATATGTGAGATGAATGGAAATAGGATCAGAGGGATAATGTGGTCCTGGGCCTTTATCACCTTGCCCTGCTGGGCATCTACTGTCTCTATCTGCTCATGTTCTTTTGACATTAACATTTTCATTATTCATCCAAAAAGGGCTGTGGGCAAGAAAAACAAACTTGGAATCTTTGCCCCAGTTTTCAGATTAGCCAGTATCCAATTGTGAGTTTGTATTAACCTTCTCCTTCACCTGAGGACAATGTGGAAGTGAGCCCCCAATCCATACTACAGGCACTATGGATCTTGCCCATAGGATCTTGCCCAGGAAGATCAAAACAAGTTTGAAGTTCATACCTGCAAAATGCATCTCCACAGGCTGTAGTCATGATGGCACTGAGTACATTTGATGTGGAAGAATTAATGATTTGCTAATCTAGCAGATTTTCTCTTCAGGAGATACTGGCAGTTCTTTACTGATGAGATATGGCTGCAAGAAGAGGTTACTTTACCTCTGCATTATGGTTTCTTTCCTTCCTCTAGCAAAGGTGATACCTTCTCAGAATATTTGTCCTAATGGTGAAACTTCATAAATGGTTATGAAATGCCTTGAATGTTAAGGGGTATGGCAGTACTAACACTGCAATATGCTGAATGTATTGATAACCTGCATAGCATTCTCAGCCCTTTTGCTCATCACAGAATCAGAAAATATTCAGAATTGACAGACTCACAGGGATCATCAATTCCAGCTCCTGGCCCTGCACAGAACACCACAAGACTCATACCATGTGCCTGAGTGTTCTCAAAATACTTCTTGAGCTCTGTCAGGCTTGGTGCTGCGACCATTGCCCTGGGAGGCCTGTTCCAGTGCCCAGCCACCCTCTGGGTGAAAAACCTCTTCCTAATACCCAACCTAAACCTCCCCTGACACAATTTCAGGCCATTCCCTTGGGTCCTGGTCACCACACAGAGGAGATCAGTGCCTGCCTCTCTGCTTTCCCTCATAAGGAAGTTGTAGACTGTGATGAGGTCTCCCCTCAGTCTCCTCTTCTCCAGGCTGAGGTAGTTCTTGAAGTCAGAAAAAAGAAACTGGAGTGTATGGGGTGCCTTAGTGTTCTAGTCATCTTCAGATGCCGAGGGAATGAAATGACAACCCCCTTAAAGGTCTGAGACTTGAGCAGTGTCACTGGAAACACTAGGGCAGCTGCCAACTTTCTAAAGGTCTGCAGATAAAGTGCAGCACAGAGCTGCTGGCATCTCTTTTCACGAAGAAGCCCTGGCTGGAAACCTGATCCTGCTTCACTCCCTGCTCAATCCCTCTGCAATCTGACTCCACTGCAGCAAGTGCACTCTGATTTTAACCCTTAGGACCAAACCACTGCCCCCTGACTTAGCTGTGATTTTACACAGCAACACTGCTGAACTGGGTATAAGACTGCCAGGTAGCTCAGGCTTAAATCAGGCTAGGGGAGTGGTGGAAGCACAGCCATGTTCTGGTCAGTCAGTGCCCAGGATGGGCACTGAAAAAAGACATATTTGCTGAATGGAAATGCAATCTAAGTTAATTGATGTACCAGCAAAACACAAACCAAGGCTAGCTTGTACTGAGATGGGGGAAGAGGAAGCAAATGGACTTTTTATAGCTCAGGGCACTAGTTAGTGCACTAAGGAATGCATGAATAGTATAACATTGGGCTAAGATTGAAACTGGATGCATATAGAGGATGGGAGACCAAACTCATACCTTGTATATAAAACCTCTCTTTTATTTACATTTGTTTACAGTAAAAAATAAATGTTAAAATTGAGCCTGATCTTATAAAACAACGGTATTTCAGAAATGTTGTATTTGTGAAAAATTGAAGTGTTGACGAAAAAACATATTAAAAATTTAATTTTTTTAAAAAAAGTGGTGAGGCAAACTATCATTTCTGGCTATATTCCGGCTAATACTATAATTACTCTCAATTTCATGCTTGCAATACAAATCAAAGGTAAACACATTTTTTCCAAGAGTCCTCTACATTGCTGGACTAAAGAGAATCTCTTAACTACATGTAATCATGAGTTCACGTTACAGACTTGCAGATCACTCCCCCAGGAGCTGTATCTTGTGTACAATGAGCAGTTTGCTGCAGCATCCTTTGGGCAGCATCAGAACCCTTCAGCAGCTGCAGTCTTTGGGTGGGACTGTGTTTGCAAGGAGCCTCCTGATGACCACAGCCTCAGTCAGAGCTGGGAGGGATGAAGTTCTAGGATGCCAGCCCATGTACACATCTTCAAGGGAGCCTGGTTTGGGGCAAAGATGCTTTGGCTGACTCCGTGTCCAGAGAGCACATGTGGGAGAAAGTTTCCAGCTTGACTGCTGAAGTGTTGCCCCATGTGCTGCTGAAGCAGAATCTGCTGTTTGAGGGATGTGAAGAAATACTTTCTCTTATTCCCCATCAGGGGTGCTGGGAAGTTTCAGCATGAAACCATAAAGAGATGAATGGATTGTAGTAGCTGAGGAGAAGCTGTCCTCCCACTCTGCTCTGTTTTCCTCGGCAAAGCTGCATTTAGGCAGGCAAAGTGCCGATTCCCTGCTGTCGTGCTTCTGGTTTGCTTCTGTTCTGAGGGGTTACTGCCAGCAGAACCAACCCCAAATGCATGCAAAAATGCCTTTGTATTCTTACCCAGGAGGGAGAGAACTGCACTTCTGATGAGGGGGAGGACTAACTTGCAGAGTTTACACTGCTTGCATTATCTCCCTGGTGATTTTCCAGCTTGACAGGGGGTGGTGCATCTGCCTGCATAATTGCACAGTAGATTGGTTGATGTCTGTATGGGTATAAAAGGCTGCTTGGCCTTTTAAAGCTCACAAATCCGTGACCATCCAAATTATCTCTTCACTGCAAGTTGCTTCTTGATATTCAAACCCCCACTTTAAACATAATAATTAAGGTTTCCTTGTGTCTGTGGTGCAAAATGGCACTGTGTTTGGTGAAAGATGCTTGTGGTTAAGGCATGGGACTAAAACTCAGGAGTTCAGTATCCAGAGAGTAACCCTTGTTCTAGAGAAGGTGAAGCTCCCTTCCCCCACTAGGGAGGTGGCCAGGAAGGGTAAAAATGCTTTGTGAAGTTCCCAGACACCACCTTGATTAAAACTGTGGAAAAAATTTAAGCTATACCTAGCAAGGTGTGATACAAATAATTTTTTTTTAATGGATCTTATACTGTACTAAAGTTGTAGATGAAAACATGTCAAACGAAACTAAAACTACACTAATTAAAAGTTCCATCTTAACCATGATGATATATTAGTGAGGTGAGGAAGATCCAGTAATTTTTGAGACTGTATTCCAGTGAATGCTGTACAAGCTTAGGATTAATTGACTGTAAATAACTTGTGTTTTTATTAACAAGAATCTGTCTAGACTATCCAGTGAAATTACAATAAATACCCTCAAATTCCATAAATCGGAAAAAAATATAAAACTTTTTCAAGGAGAACAGGATTTTCTATGGTGGCATTTTTTTCTTCTACAAAAAAAGAGAAAAACAAACCCAAACAAAACCTCCAAATGTGTCCTTAGATGCCTTGTGATTTATAATGTTGTTTGATTGGGCTATTGCAAAACTAATCAGGATTAAGCCTTGTACCCTGGAAACTGGAGGTGATAAGATTATCTGGTAATCAAAGGTGATTTAGAAGATCAAAGGATTTTTTGAGGCAGTAAGAACCCTAATTTTTTTCCTTCAAAAGGTGTTGCTTTGTTTTAACTTGTATATGACATTATTCTCTCCCTGCATGTTGATAAACACCTCAGGTAAAAATGTGGCTTTGCTGAAGCCATGGTTGTTTAATTGCAGTAACACTCAATTGGTTCAGGGTTTTACCTCCCTCCTGGAAAAATCACAACTGCCCTTTTTACACACACCGTGATGCCTACTTAAAAAATAACACGCTGAATAATGATAGTTTGTGTCAGTGTTTTTAACTCTTTTGTCTAAACTGGGGAAAAAAGGACTTGTCTGTAGGTCCTGTCTTCATCAACCAAATTTGCCTCAGACTCACCCAGCTACAAAGCATTTCTTTTACTGCATGTAGATCTCCATGGAATGAAAGGACAAGCAGCCAGCTGGTATTCCATTAGATTGTTGGGCCCAGTTCGGGGTTTTTGATACAACGCCATCATCGAGTTTCCTTGCAAGAGAAGGTGAAGCTGTGTTTTGGAGGCTTGGGTAAGGCTGTTTCTTCCCTCCAGGGCCTCTGGGGGTGCTCATGCCTCTGCCTCCATGGGGGGCTTCTGCTGTCAGTCCCTCTGCAGCCCCTGGCCCACGACATAGAGCTCGGGGTGGGAAGCAGATCTGTTGGACTCTCTGGTTTCAGGAACACCAGAGCTGTTCCAAGCGTCACCCGCTTTTCTAGGGCTCTTCTCCAAGCTGCGGAAGGAAAGATGCTTAAGAGGCTAATGAATCATGACTTTTAAAAACAGCACTGATTAGACCATGTTAACCCACAAAGCACAAATGCTGCACGATACCCTGTCACTCCCCATCTCCCCCTGAGCACACGCTCTTTATGTGCACCATCCAGATTCTACTCTTGTCATGCCAAATGCACTGTACTCTTCCCTCCAAGACCTCTCTCGGGAAGAAAACATTTTGTATGTTTAACAGGGGATCAATGTGAGACTGAGTTTCCCTGCAGATAGGGGCAGATTTGAGCGAAGTCTTGTTGCAGACTGTTGAAGGAAAGGAAAGATCTTACCTCTGATGTGCATCTGCTTAGCCTGGTTACAGTGATTTCTGAGCATGCCAGCATGACTGTGGGAGGGGAATTCTGGTACTATAAATCTGCTACTCTCACTCTGGTGACAGGAGCACTGAGACACAGAAATTGTGAATGACGTTCTTGAGGTTGTTCTGGCACTCCCTAGGGGTACAGGGACTTTATGTATCAAGTCTGATCATAGCAGTGGATCTAGTCATGGGTGTCTAACACTCTGTGCCTTTCTGCTGAAGTGTGTGAAGTGTGCCCTGTGTTGCTGCAGCTAATTCATGTGGTTTAAGCTCAACGTGGGGAAATATTTCAGAGCTATCTGGGAATCATCACTGTATTTTAAGTATATAAACTGCTGAAGTGAATGAGCTTTCAACTATAGACAAGCTGTTATGTTCCTACCCCTAACTGCTAGGAATTTAATGATTTGAACTGCTAAAAGAAGAGATTTGTCATACATGTCCAGTCATGAAACTAATCCAGATTCAAACATCCCCCAGTTGCAGAAGGGCTCATTTGGGCTACTTGCTTTGAGCCTGCTTCAGTCAACACAATCCATTCCCAAGCTGTCATTGAACACTATGTTAAAGACAACAGCATTTTATCTTTTCTCTCTGCTCTGCCTCCTGGGAGACGAAACAGTCTCTATGAAACACTATTTTGTTAAGGTCATATACAGAAACTGTGTTCCAGATTAACAGAATTTCTATGAGCAGAGCAACTGCTGATTGCTGTCTGATGATCAAGCTTAGAAACCAGCCAAGCTATCTCAGTCTATACAACCACAGGCTGTTCAAACAGGAATCAGTTGAACTGACTTGAGAACTGAAGTTCTTGCCAGGTACCCTAAGACTAAATGCAAAAGCTCCAGCTCCAGCCCTAGTTAGGCCTGCTAATGTTTTAAGTCCTGATATTCCTTACAACATGGGATGGGCAGAAGACATGCGTGGGAAAAACATGGGTTTTGCCTTCTAGGAGAGCAGTGAATGTGCTGGAGACACACCAATCTGTGCACAATGCTGACATTTAATGTCCAGCAATGCCAGCTTGCAAAATAAGATGGAAGTTGCCTCTTTTTTGTGTGTGTTTCTGCTAAAAGGGAGTGTGTGGGAGAGGCAACTTAGCTGCCTCTTTTTGCTTGTACAAGCTTTGCCAGATTATCTTTGGCAACCTACTTCTCAGCAAATGGATGTTTTAATTTGGTATGGGAAAAGTGGGGGGATATATCTCTTATATCCCTGGCCTTGTGAGCATGGGGGAAACTGGATAACTCACTGGTCGTCAGAATTTTTTACCTAGAAAAGACTGATAGTATCTCAGGTTTGACTCTGTGTCCTCTCCCTTCTACTAATGAAGCTGCTAATAACTTAGAAAAAGAACACAGGAAAACATCACACACACCAAAAAAAAAAGGGCATTGTTATATTTGGAAAGAAGAGGTAAAGCAAGGGAAGGAATGAGGGAAAGGAGACTGACAGCTGGTGAGGTTATGGCTTGTGAATTTGAGACCAGATGCAAACATTGCTAGAATGAGGAGGTTGAGGTTTATGTTCAAGTTTAGACGTTTTGAGATTTTCCTCTGTTAGCTGGATGAATTACAAAGCAAAGAAATTCCTGGCTGTTTAACGAACTTGGAGGAGACAGGTGGGTCAGAGTGTGGTGCTTTGTCTTTTAAGGCACCTGCTAAAAGAGCAGGGCTCAGCATCTGCACAGGGCGATGTGGTGCTCACAGCTGTGGCAACCACCCTGGTCCTGAGCAGGAGGAAAGCACCTGTAGTGATGTGAAGAGCTTTCAGAGCTTTTTCCTGTGCTCATTCCTAAAATAGTCCTTTTCTGCCCATTGGCTGTGATATTCATTTTAGGCCATTTAATGCAAGGTCTGTAAAATTTACTCAGGCAGCTTATTTTGGGTGTAAGAAAACACAGTTGTGTATTGCATCTTAAATCAGTGTGTGTGGTAATTAATGGCCTAAATTTCCCTTTTGCTTATGTTGGTATAAATTTGGCATAACTGACTCGTACTGCTGTTGATGTTCATTGGGATAGATGATAAGCTTAATTTGACCCACGATATATATTTCATTCTTCCAAAATATTTGTAGATCATTACACTAGGATATATGACTTTTTCATGAAAGGGATGATTTTATTTACAGTGAGGTTTTTTTATATTACTCACTATACTCTGACAGACTATGATAGAAAGATAATACACCCCATTGAAGTATAAATTAGCTAGCAATTTATAATAGACTGATTTTAAAATGCATCTATAAAACTGCTGGGGCTTTTGTCTTGCAAGGTTTTACATAAAACCACTTTTGAAAACATTTATTTCTGCTGGCAGGCACCAGAATAGACAAAGCTGACGTTATGCAGTACATAAAAAAAAAAGGGAAAAACCCAGCAACACTGTATAGGAATCTTAGGAAATAATCAAATGTCAGACTACAATGCAATATTAGAACTGGGAATGCAAAATGGTTTATATTTCCCAGTGTTTTTTACATGTTTTGTTCAGCACATTCCTCTACTACCAGCATGGGATACTCGGTTCTTATTCTGTTTTTGGGTGGGAATGCCTGAACATCACTGAAGACATGCCTGTCTTCAGTGCCTGTGAGTGTCCCTGTGCTCACAGTGCCCTGAGTTCTTGTGCACCTGCAAGTGCAATTTCATCCTGTTGGGATTGATCTTGCAATCCCTATCCATCCTCCAGGGAATGAGTCAGATGACTGCAGCTCTTCTGGGGCAAGAGCAAAAATACTGCTCATGTGTGGAAAGGTTACCAGAGAAGCTTAAAGCTTTTAATTGACTTACACATCCTAAGACGTTAAGAAACTAGAATAACAACACTGTTCTTCCAGGTTGTTACACATCTTTGAGTATTCCCAAATACCCACTTCTATTTCCTGGCTGGTTTTATGTTTTTTGTTTTTTGTTTTTTTTTCTTAGGTGATACACAAAATTTAAAGTTAAGCCCATTTTTTTTTAATAAGAGGCCACCACTTTTTGCAAACATGGAACTGGCATGTGTTGTTTCCATTCCTTTTTCAGAGCAACAAATCTTCAGTAGCCATGGGATGCTTTTCCACTTTGGGCTTGGGCTGTGGACCCAGCAGACTTGACATCAACAGCTAGGTCTGAAAGTGTGCACAAGCAGCTCAGAATTCCAGCCTATAATTATGTCCACGTAGATCCTTGCCTACATATTATCTATCTCTCATTCTTGCCAGCTGACATGAAATGTTCAGCTTTCAGATGGATAGTTTATACTGTATTAGAAGCTGATGATACAACAACACCCTTCCTCTTGGCTGAAGCCCATCTTCTCATAAATATTTATGCTTACAACCTGAGGGCTACTTCAGAGCTTTTAAGAATTGAATGTGGATGCCCTTAGACCCCACATAAGTAAGGGGGGTTCTGTGCCATGAAACCAATGCTGGATTTTCCCCAGGGTGCCTGTCCTAGCTTATGTGTAATGGTAAGGCTTGAGCAAGCCATGGAAAGTTAACTGCTCCCTTCATTCAGACTGGTAGTCTACAGAAATCTGAGGCAAGAAAATAGAACAGATAGTTTCAGTTGGAGGGGACTGACAATGATCATACAGAGCTATCTTTGCCCAGCCATCTGTTCTGCACATGAACAGGGCACCTTTCTGGGAAACCTCTTAAGAGGAATTTAATGCTGTTAATCAGAAGTTTAGGATGCCAACACGGGGCTGTAGGTGTGCTTTTCTGGCATGAAGTTCCTTACCTTGCTTGGTGAAGCGCGGGCTCGCTGCCGGCTGTTAGAGGGGCTGGAAGCTGCGGCTGGGCCCCCGGTCGGCGGTCAGAGAAACTCCTCCTTACGAACGGCTGAGGAGTGGCGGCGCTCAGGGACAGCTTCCTGGGCCGGCCTCCGGGCTGCCCGAACTGCAGGCTGCCCTTTTGGGAATGCGATGCAGCTTCAGGCTGGCTGGTCACCTCGGCAGTGCATTCGCTGGGTACCACTGGAGGTCTGGCTTCGAATAAGGAGGAGGTGGCCGGGCAGAATATGGAACGGACATTGCTGCCCCTCTTGGAGGGGGAGAGCTGGTGCTCGTCCCCAGCATCCAGCCCAGCTCTCAGCCCCTTGTAGGGGCGAGATGGGGAGGCTGGTGGGGAGGGGCTGGCGGGGAATGGAGCGGGGGAGCCCGCCAGCCGCGGTGGGGTTGGTGAGCTTTGCTTGTGCCCCACAGGAGGGCTGAGTGGTTTTCGCTGTGGTGGCGGAGAGGGCAGCTTCTTCTGCAAGGGTGGGCTGGGCTCCCTGGGGCTAGAGGGGGGACTGGGTTTCCTCTGCACGGTGGGTGAACTCGGTTGCGTGTTGCCAAAAGCCTGCGGAGAATGTCTGTGATGGGCTGAGGGGCTGAAAAGCCGTTTCTCAGTTGGTGAAGAAGGAGGAGTTCTCGTTGGGGAGACCCTCCTGACGAACAGTGAGCCTTTTTCATTGCTCCGGAGCGGATCGGGAGAGCCGTGCTTCTGGGATGGGTTGGGGCCCTTGCTCTCTGAGCTGTTGCTGTGTGGGTTTGAAACCCCACTGGGATTCCGAAGAGGAATAATTTTATGGGTTTGCTTGTATAAATCCGCAGCCTCTTTCCTCTGGGTTGCTAAGATCTCCTCCTGGCTGGGGATGCGCACATTGGTAGGGTTCAGCTCCAGAGAGTACCTGTGCAGTTTCTCATCCCCTGACCTGGTATTCCT
Organism: Polioptila caerulea; assembly: GCA_013397295.1. NCBI lineage: Eukaryota > Metazoa > Chordata > Aves > Passeriformes > Certhiidae > Polioptila > Polioptila caerulea. The sequence continues at coordinate 1,010,216 of VYXF01012383.1, read as the reverse complement.
TAGACCTTTATTAGTCACCGCACTGGGGCCGCTGATATTTTTACTTGGCAATAAGTCCATAGACTGAAGAGAGGCTTTCATTTTTGGGGAAACTTGTGATCTCTTAGCAGCATGCAGTTCTGGTTTGGTGGTCTTTTTGGCATCTTCTGAAGAGTTTCCTTCTATACTTGCAGTTTCTTCAGGTTCGGATAAATTTTCAGAAGAAGTGTCCATTAACATTTCAGGAGGTGGTGGTGGCAGGTTCTCAGTGTCTTCATTGGTCTCTTCCTTTGTGTCCTTCTTGCTTAATTCTGCAGGTGGTGTGGGAAGGAAGGCATTTGGAAAGCTAGAAGAAACATCTTTGGTATTTGTGTCTTCTACTGGTGAAATACGATGCTTAAGATTTAAAGGTGCCAGGCCTCTCTGAAATGGAGTGGTGGGTGGGATGACTGGAAGTCCAAATTTTCTGATGCACTTTATTGGTCCTAAGGATCTTAGAGGTGTGGCTTTTGCAAGATCATCAGTAGGACTGAAGGTTTCAATCAGCTTTTTGACAGACTGCCGGGGTGTACAGCTGCTGCCACTCAATATTTGTGGTCCAGGAGGCTCATTTTCTTTGCCTCCTGATGTCTCCTGGGTAGACACAGTAGCTCTTACAGGCTTCTTGACTCTCTTTTCATTCAGTAGAGGGACAGGATTTTGATCAGATGTGAACAAAGGGACTTTATCCTGGTTAGGCAGGATGCTGAAATTTTTTGAGAGGCCTGCCTTCAGCTTGCGGGAGGACTTAGACGTAATTTGCTCATCCTGAAGATAAGGTGCTGCTCTTGATTTCCAAAGCTCCAGGTTGTTAGCTATATCCTTTCCATACAACATTTCCAGCCTTTTGCTGAGCTCCTTTTGAGTCCTCTGAAGCTGTAGGAGAGTTGGGTCCTCTGCCTGGCTTCTGAGGGATTCCTCTGACCTGGACCGTCGTTGTTTCCCAAACCTTCTCTGTCTGCCTGTTGCCGTACTGGGCCTTTTTGCTAGGACTGCTCTTCCACTCTCATCCTCTATCCATTCTTTACGCCTGGATCTAGCTGGGACAAACTTGATTTTTTCACTGATGGCATCTTTCATCTTCAAAATGATTTCTTCTGTATCTGCATTCTCTGTCCTTTTGATGGACTGTCTTTGAATGTTATCAGTGAGTGCAGGTGAAGACAGGGACCTCGGCAGAGCATCCTTCCCCATTTCTGATAAACTTGTGCTGTCATCATCCTCCCCCAGCGTGCTCTCTTCTTCATCATCATCATCATCCTCATCAGAAGGAAAATCCATTGATTCACAGATTTTGAAATGTTCACCTTCCTGAGTAGAATCAGACTGCAAGGAGTTGTGGGAATGGGTTTTGCTCAAGCTCGCGTATTGGGGCATGGTAGAAGCTCCTTCTGCTACTCCAACCTGACAAGAAGTCGCTTCCCTGCTTTGCCCAGATGAGTGAAACATGTCTTTAAAATGCCTTTCAAGAGCACAGCCATGGGATGCAGCCGTGCCCACTGACGCTGTCCCACCATTCACACGCTCCGCTGTTCCGGCATGCCTTCGGGATGGATGTCCGTGTGCACAGGAGTCACTTGGCTGTCCTCCATGCTGGCTGAGAGCACTGAACTCTTTGAGGGATTCACTGTCCACACCAATGCCACTGTCCTCAGAACAGAGAGTCCTGTCATCACTGTGGGACTGAGAGTGTCCCACAGCTGAGGCTTCGAGCAGCTTTACTGTCCGTAGCAGGTGCTCATCAAAGCTTTGCTTTGCTTTCAGTTTGCCTTCCAAGTTGCTTGCAGCAGACTGCAGGTAACTGCATGTCTCCTGCAGGGCGTTGGACGTGAGGGAGGCCAGCATCCCACTCACCAACTGCATTTTGTTGACTGTGTACTGCAGTAGCTGTTGCAGAAGATCAGGGTGCTCTTTCAAATCATCCTTTTCTGGTGGCCATGCCAGATTCCCGCCTACATCTTTGAGAAGACTTTCCCCATCATTGGCAATTTCTTCCAAGAGCTGGTTGATTTCATCAAAGCGAAGGACAAGGAAGCTGATCATCTGCTGGAGGAAGAGCTGAGTTTGGGTAGCCTGGTTGGCCATGTGCAGAATGGTTTCATACTTGGAGAGGTTGGGATGTAAGTAGGCGTACGCACTCTGGTGAGCCTTGACGAGCAGTTCTGGGAAGTCTACCTTCCTCTCTGTCTCACACGGGGCCAGAATGGACTTTTCTTTACTTTTGTTGGGTTGACCTTGCTTTGCCAGCTTATGGGATTTTTTCTTCTTTCCTTTCTTTGGGATTTGCTTTGTGTTGCTTTCATTCTGGTCATCCCAGACGGAAGCTGATGCTTCTGATTCACAGGAGGTTTGCTTTCGGATCTCTATGGACTCAGTGATGTGCTTTTGAGACTCAATCAGTTCAGACATAACGACTTCAGCATCTATGGCTGTCCTCCCAATTTTCTGGTCTTCCCTGGAAAGCTGGGAAGCCTTGGAAGATAACTGCAAATTATCATTTTTGTCCAGCTCTGACAGTCTAGCCTCCTCCTCCTCCTCTTCTTCCAGGTAGTCCTTCCTCTGAATCCCATATTCATCAATATTGTAGCACGATGAACCCTTAACAAGCAGAGGGATTCCTTTGTCTCTTGAATCAATTGGCAAAATACCTTTGGGTTTATTCAAAGCCTTAAGACCACTTCTTGAAGAAGTACTAGCAGTCTCACTGTGAGAAGGTGTGCAGCCCATCTTTTCTTCGTCTTTAGTTTTGACCAAAATTCAGACGAACTAGGGAAAACATAAGTAAAAATCAAACTCACTGTGTCATCCCGAGCTGCAGAGTGGCCTGTTTCTCAGGAATTTTCCATCATGAAGCCAGTTGTGTTGTTAGTTTCCTCTGCTGTTCGTTTTAAAATCCCATGTGCCTATTGGATAGGATCTGCTCTTGAAGTTATGCCCTGTTCCATTGTACATTCCCACTTGGGTTTTCTTCTTTGATTCAAAAAAAAGGAGTGTGAGAGCTCGGCTGGATTTAGAGCTAATGGATTAAGAGCACTTGCGTACCTCACTTCTGCCTTGACAGATGTCCTCTGCAAATAAGATTTTAAGCTAATTAGGGTAAGCAGGCTCCAGCCAGTCAGCACCAGTGTTGTATTTATAAAGGCAGATTTTTTTTTTCTGCGTAATGGGGGGCAGAAGGACTTGGGACCTGTCCCTGCTTTTTTCCTTTGTTGAAAAGACACAACATACAGTTGAATGCAGAGATCCAAAGGCAGAGGCTGTATTTTGAAGCCTTTTTGAAGGGAAACTGTTTGCACATGGCATGTAAGCATCATTAGATACTCCTTAACTAAGAGGAAGGTGACCTTGAGTACAGATGTACCTGCTGGAGAGTAAAAGACAGGAAATCAAATGGGTCAGAAATGCCTGTTAAGGCTTCTGCCTTGAGAGTCTTCAAAAATTTCCCCTACTTGCAAGTGACAAGCTGTTTACATTTTCCTTCTAAGACCTCCAAACAAGATTTTGTGGGTTTTTTCCTTCCTCTCAGATGATTATTCTTGAAAATTATTTTTTCCCCTTCTAGATAGTTTCCCAACCTGAAAATCCTTACTTCACAACAGTATTTGAATTAAGTAATTCACTAAAATAAATTTTGCATATTGTGTTAAGACAGCATCTGAATCTAGCGGATCCAAACTTTTTGGATATTTTCAAATTAAAATTAAAAATTAAATGAAAATTATTTTTTCCCTTTGTCTGAGTGTTGAAATTTGAACTCACAAAAGTGACTTGCTTACCATTATTTCTTTTTCATTTGCCAGGGCTTAGGTCTCTTAAATGCAAGGCTTTATGGGCTAAAACTCCAAGAAAGAAAAAAACTAATAAATGAAAAAATTATAGAACCATATCTGAAAAAGAAAAGGGAAGGGAAGGGAAGGGAAGGGAAGGGAAGGGAAAAAG
>VYXF01012383.1:958501-1000108 GCA_013397295.1 Polioptila caerulea | reverse complement strand
GCTGCGGCACACGGGCCGGGGGGCGGGCGCGGCCCGAGGCGGTGTCCCCGCGTGTCCCCGTGGCGGCCGGGAGCCCCCCGGCTGCGAGGGGTCCGCTCTGGTACTGCTCCGTGAGAGCGGGGTTTGCCCGTGTGCTGGGGGGAAGGCCAGGGCAGAGGGAGCCTGGAGAGTGCGGGGGGACCTGAGCTCCCTGGGACTTCCAGCTGGTCAAAGCCCGTGTCCAGGGGAGGTCACAGAGGTGCGGGTCTGCAGCATCTTTCCTGTGAGGAGAGACCGGGGGAGCTGGGCCTGTGTCGTCCGGAGAAGGCAGACGGGATCTCATTGATGCGTATAAATATCCCGAGGGCAGGTGCCAAGGGGATGGTGCCGGGCTCTTTTCAGTGGTGCCCAGCGACAGGACGAGGAGCAATGTCTGTGAACTAAAACACAAGCAGTTCCACCTCAGCATGAGGAAGAATTCCTTTACTTTGGGGGTGGCAGAGCACTGGCACAGCTGCCCAGGGAGGTTGTTGAGTCTCTCCCTGGAGACATTCAGCCCCCACCTGGACACGCTCCTGTGTCATCTGCTCCAGGTGACCCTGCCTTGGCAGGGGGCTTGGAATAGATGATTTCCAGAGGCCCCTTCCAACCCTGACAATTCAGTGAATCTATGAAAACACTGCCATGTTGCAAGAGGGCCCTCCACACCACCCACTTTTTAGGTTTCACTGCATGTGTATAGCATGTCTGCCACTCGTGCTGCAAGTGTTCTGAAGTGGGCAGGTGGTGTATGTGCCAGAAACTTGTTCTCTGAGCCTAATTTTTCTAGCACATCTAATTACATGATAAGGAGTCGTAGTTGTTGTCAAAAATAGCATCACATTTGTGACAGGTTCAGATATCAAAGCCCAGCACAGCTGTATGTTGTAGCTTGAAGTGCTTTAGCACTTGCGAGTTCTTACAGCGCTTGCAGGAAAGCTTTGTGTTTTAACACAAATTACAAAATAGAGTACATGAAGAAGTTGGATCCTCTGTTATGAAACTTTTTTTATGTGGATATGCAGAGCTACCATGCATTCCTGTGTAATGCACGGATATCAAGAAACCTATTCCAGAGGTTCAGTTTTGTCAGTAAAAGGGTGTGTGCATCTGATGGCTCTTTGAAGTTTTTTTCCCTGATATTTCGTTTTTTTCATTTTCAGATATAATTCAGGTGGAAAAACATATGGCTGGCAAATAGTAAGTATGATACTCTCAGCTGAGCTAAACTATGTTTAGTGGCAGTTTGGCAATGCTGTGAACAGAAAAATTCTGTCTTTTCTTTCATGTAATTTCCCTAATAGTTTCTGCTCTGAACTCTTTTACTAATACAGGAAAGTCACTGCTCTTCTGGAAGGCCTCCCATTCCATTGCACCAGGACTTTCCAGCTGAATCTTGGTGGAAAGTATGTCTTGGGTATTGTTGATACCTCAGGCTGTTTTGGTTTTGCCTACAGAAGTCGTTATGAGGATGGCATGGGGGTGCCTTTTCATCCCCTTGGCAATAGTTTTCAGCCTTTTCCTGTCCCTTTGCCTTTCCAGCTGTGTGTGTGGCTGGGAAGCTCTTCCACCTGAGCTGGCAGCCTCTGGAGGTGGTTGTGGGTGCAGAAAATGTTGTCGTGACTTTGAGTGGTTCAGTGCTCTGTCGTGGCATGTGCTGCATTTCTAGAGCCAGGTGAAACCCCCGCAGTGTGAGGGTGTGCACACTTCTGTTGGAGGTGTTGGTACTCCTGTGGACACGTGAATTCATTCTTCAGGGAGTTGGGTCAGCATCTGCTCTGTAGCCCTTGGGTCTTCGTGCCGCCTAGCTGACAGCACGGGTTGTTTCCCTGCCTGCTCTGCTCTGGCAGAGTACAGATGGTGTTCTTGTACCTGTCCCTGCAGAATAAATGGTGCCCTGGCTACTTGCACAGGTTGTGTTCTGTTTGGTCTACTTTTCCTGTGTGCCATAAACACTCTCTCTTATATTAATTTTGAAATGTCTCCGTTGATTTCAAGTTCCAACAACTTACATTGTCCTACTTCACAGAATCTCACCTTTTCCTTTTACCATCTGCTCAATCAGGTCTGGCTACTTTTCACTGTGTTTCTTTTGTTCCCTCTGTGTAGAGCTGTGCAAAAAGCTTTTAATTTCTTTTGTGTCTTTTGCCAGGCTCAGTTAATAGGTCTTCTATACTCATGCATTTCCTGAGAGCTCTGACGTGCTGCCTGTGAGAAACTTGAGGTTTCATGTGTCTTACAAAGCTTTGTTTTATTTTGCCATAGCCTCTGAAGAAATATCAGATTGTAGTAGATTTATTTCACTGTTGCCCTTCAAAAGCAATTTGATTAGGTATTTGCAGCTTAAGGGACTTTCTTGTCCCTCACACAAGAAAGCTGTTGCTGTCGTCTTTGTGACAGCTATTAAGCCACTGAAATGTAAACTCTTAACTTTTCCTGGCTGTAAGAAAATATTAATTGAGATAATTGGAGATATTTTTGGCCTTGCTGAATAAAAGAACACGTAAGCCAATGCAATTTGATAATGCTGTGGGAAAAAATAGTCCTGTCCTTCCAGTGGCCTCCACCTTAATTTTCATGCCAAATCATGAATTTGTACAGCTGTATAAGACTAAGGAAATAAACTAGTCGGGAGAAAAGTGAGCATTTTTCACGTGGACCTTTATTTCCAACTTGAGCACGAGGTGAACTGTGTGTGATGAGCAAGAAAAGGAGCCTTTAAATTTATTTACTTCAAGATTAGCATCTGTAATCCACTACTAAAATGCCTTTTATATTAGCATGTAGATTGTGAGGTAGGATGTAGTGTGACAAATTTATTTGGGTAAATATCAGACTAAATCTACTCATATAGCTTGTGTGTTAGATACAAAAACCAAAATAAGTCTTCTAGTTTCTCATATTTACTTGGGTGTAAATGAAATGTAATAAAAACAAACATTCCTTGAAGCTCCAAGGCTTCTTTCTGTCAAGCAGGCTGGCTGAACAAATTCCTGAGGAAAGAGCATTGGATAGCAATCTCCAGAATATAAATAAATGTAGGTTGATTAGTAGAAATGTTGCTTTTACCCCAAGTATTTAATAATGATCATTCAAGATGCCGAATTTCAATTTCTTACCTGTGAGATGTAGCCTCTGATGGTGCAATCATGTCTGTTTCTATTAAGAATAATAGGTTTTTTGTTATTTGTTAATGAATTAGCCTGAGAAAAATGTCTTACAAGTGGTAGCCAGCTTTGCTCTGATCTTAACCTGTGAACCATGACTAGGATGTGACTTGGGATGGTTGCTAAATTTTGTCACTGTAACTCTACAACCATTTAGTTTTGATTCTCTCTCCTAGATTGCGGTGAGGCCTGGGAAGTTGACTGGAGACAGCAGGAGGGTGAAGGTTACCCCGCTGTGGTAAGTGTGCTATTTTAAACACCCAGGAGAAGAGCTGGGAAAGGAGCTGATATGGAATCGTGAGTCCAGGAGTGAATCACTCGGTGATGAATTGTCTGCAGCTGTATGTGGGAAGATGAAAGAGCTGAGGATTTAACGAGGAGGCAGCAGTAGCTGGCAGCATGTTCTTGCTCATGGTGAAGGGAGGGAATGTGCATGCGGAGGATGAGGGCAGGTGCTTGATGCTTCACGTTTTCATAAAGCTGTGAAACACACTAATCCATTTATCCTCAGTGTGTGTTTGCTAATTAGAGCATTAATATTTTCTTTACTGCTCAAGTGGAAAACGGAGGAAATATGATGTTTTTCACTAGTTATGTGCAAGTTTAGTGGTGGAAGTCAAAGCTAGAAGTTGGTTGACACCACACTTTATGAGCTTTGTTAATTTATTAGTTTGTAAAGATGTAATGGCAGTAATAGTTTGTTTGCAAATTTAAGATTTTAGTCTCGTTTCATGTTATATTTTACTATGATAGAACCAATCCAAAGTATTTCCAGTGAGGTTATTAATTGGTTTTTTTCCTCCTAAAGTGGCTTTTTAGAAGATGACCATAGAGGATCTCCCAGAACCTTCCTTCGAAGGAGATTCCCTCATTGAAAGAGAACGATTCTTATTCCCAAACTCTGAGACATCTGTTACTTTTTCCGTTGCTGCAGCACCAATGCCTTCAGACTGTGGTATGTACTTTAAACAGAAAATAAACTTGTGATCATCAGAGAATGAATTTGAATAATAAATTTTTAAAAAAGCTGTCAACTCTTAATTATTTCTTTCTAGAAAAAGTTTTCTTCTTAGTGAATGGATTCTCAGTTAAATGAAATAAAAGTTGAAGGCTCATGCTTTTTAAATTTTTCTTATTGCATACATTATAAATTATATTTTTTCCTTTGTAAGTTCTGTGCATGTGTGGTCATGTTTGTAGTCCTTTCACATCTCAGTGTAGAATTAGATATTGTGTTAAGATGTAAAATTAGATTAAGTGAGGGAAGTTTATCTACAAATTTGAAACTTCTAGAGCTACACTTTTTCTTGTGCTTTAGTATGTAAATGATGTAGTAGTAGAGGATATTTCTGTTGGAAGTTACCACATTTTTGTGGTGGTAAGGACTGTTAAGTGAGTGATGGAAAAATATACCAAGTATCAGTGATCAGCTGACAGAATAATGTTTGTTTTCATTAACTGTCTTCACGTGTATAAATTATAATAAAATTTCTAATAGTATATACTGTGTTAAAATGCCACTGTAGGTAAGGAGCTTCACTGATAGCTGCAATTATAATGCCTTTGAATGTTGCAGAAGATATTAATAGCATCTATATACCTTAAAAATCACTCCCTCCAACTCTGTGTTTCCCATGCATTGATTAGAGCAATCAGCTATATTCAGGAAAAATAAATACATGTAATGTTCTGTCTTTGACAGACTTGGCATTCTTGAGACCCATTTTAGAAGTTAGCTCAGGCTGGGAATGTAGGTGTTCCATGTGATATATTTCAGTACATGAACGTGTCTCTGTACACAGTTGAGCCCTGTTCTCATCACTTGTCTCTCCTAGTCTAAGTACTGCCATGATTTATTCCATTTTACTTTCTTATCCCTTAGATAAAGTTTCCATTTGCCTTCTTTAAACACTGTTTTGTTGTGGTATCTTCTAATAACCTTATGATCTCACTGCTAGCTGTTCTACCTGGTTTCTGCCTACTCATTAAATAAAAAAAACCATAAATCCTTTTATAGGAGATTGCTGTCACCTGTGTAACAGTAACATTGCTGAATCTGGGTGAAGGAGGTTAAACCATTTCAGAGAGAGATTCTTGGTCTTTACATTCAGTGCATTTATTTTTTCTTAATGCAGTTGAGCACTTCAGTCAATACTTTGGATAGGTAGAGGGGAGGAAAGTAATGTTTTAAAGTATCTAGATATCATTGCCATCCTTTCATGGCTTTCATTGCTTTAACAGATTTTCTGTAGCATTGCTTTGGTTTGCAAAGACTCCTGTTAAGCACTTAGGATGGTTGTTATCAATACTTGATACAGTCTCAGATTTTTGCCCTACCACACTGATGGTAAGAGTTGATTTCTGATAGATAATTTGGATCAGGTTTGTGACTAGAAATCTTCCTGGTAGAGTAAGAACTGCGACTATCATGCAAGATCATTAATCTTGTTGCCTAGTTGTCTCTTTACTTCATAGCTTTCAGCTGTAGATCAACCATGGTTTATGTGGAAGGTAAATACTAGTGGATAAATCAGTAGATGTGTGTTCATGCAGGGAAGAAGCACTCTTCGTGTAGTGCTGAGAGATAAAGGGTTTGGGGTTTTTTTATATGCTAGGTGCAAATAAAAATTCATGTTGAAGATCAGTGAAGTTGTCCTCCTTTTCCATTCTTGTTGAATCAAGGCCATGCAGTTTGAGGAACTCTAAATAGCCAGGAAGCAAACTGTCCATGCTTTTATCTGTTAATGCAATCTAGAAGTCAGGTATGCTGTTTTTGGGGAAAGGCTGGGATGACTCACTCAGGGGTGGTTTATGTCATGTCACACACCCAGATGGGTGTGTTGCTTAACCTGTCTGTCCTGTCTGAAAGCTGTGAATCTGGATGTGAGCTGAGTTGGACATTTGTCCAAAACCTGTTCAAAAGTCACCTCCCTGATAGTTGCAGCAAGGGTAAAAGTGCAGTGTTTGCCATAATAAGTTTGCTGAAGGCAGTGGACTCTGCTTCCATTCCCTCTCCTCATGGCCATTGCTATCCAGATTCTTTCATATAATTTTCCAGAGTTGGAAGAAATTTCACAGATCTAAAACAGAGGATGTGTATAGACATACACACACACCTGTGAGTAATGTGACATATACTTTTATAATAAGGTGTTTTATACAATTACAGTTCGGGTTGCCTGAAAGAACATGAGGCTTAAAATCTTTAAAAGTGTTGGGTTTGGTTTTTTTTTCCCCTAGTCTTGGTTTGGTGCCTTAATTTTTGAAGGTGTTTGTTTCCTGCAGCTGCCACCACCTGGGATTGATGCATTCATGAAATACTGAAAATAGCAGAGGTCACAGAACACCTTCCTGATAAGAGTGTGTGTTTACATTTTAGTATGTTCCATGTAAATTGTGATGGAAGAAGAGGAAGGAAAAGACATCTTTTGTAGCATATGGAGAAATCATCTATGCATTTGATCCCTGAGAGATCAGTAGTCTTGTCTGTGCTTGGGAACAGCCTGGAACCTGCAGCCTTTGCCTGGCTTTAACAGCAGTAAGTTTGGTTTAGTAGAATCACATCACATAGAATCTCTGTTACTCCTTGCCTAAACTTAAAATCACTCTTGCAGTACCATTGTATTGGTTGCTGATTTAAAGCTTTTTCAGAAGTATAAGCAAGATGTAAGTACTAAAGGAAAAACAGAGCATATGTTAGAGAAAATTTTTCAAATTCATTCAGCATTCTGATTTTTCCAGTGTAATGAGTAGTGAAGTGATTCTCTCTGCTATTCTTTGCCTCTGAGTTTTAAAAACTAGATGCGTGTTAAATGTCAGGATTTTATATGAGGACTCTTTTCTTTTTTAACAGAGTTTTCCTTCTTCGATCCCAATGATGCAGCATGCCAAGAAATACTCTTTGACCCCAAAACATCAGTTTCTGAATTGTTTGCTATCTTAAGGCAGTGGGTTCCACAGGTCCAGCAGAATATTGATATTATTGGGAATGAGGTGAGATACAAATGAAGATCCTTGAGTGCTCTCAAGTGTTAAATACTGTGTTGACAGTGAATAAAACCAGTTCATTCAGAAGCAGAATTAATCATAAATGCAGATACAGTTTCTAACTTTTGACAAGTAGTGACTGATCATACATTGTATTCCACCTGTTGTCAGCTTTTATTTGGAAAAAGAAAGATGATGGATAAAATTCAGTATGTTTTCAGAGATAGTGCAAACAATCTTTCTTTCAAGACAATTGTGTTAGACCCTTCACCTTGGTGTTTCAGTTTACTACTTAGCAGTAATCCCAAACTCCAGTGTATGAAGTTACTGTTGAAGCCTGACCTTAAGGGCAATATTTCCTAGGCACAAAATGTGTTTCTAGTATTTCCATCCTACTTTCTTATTTTTCTTCTGGATTACAGGTTTTTCTGGACATGTGAGGAAGTGTAGTGAAGATTAACCCTACCATATTATAACTGGGGGTGTGTGGGTGTGGGATGAGTAATTGTTGAGAGATCAAAGAACAAGGGGATAGCTTCATAAATCATTTTCTCATGCAGTTAACTGCTTAATTTTTAGCATGTGAAGTATATGTTAGAGGGAGCAATATAAAGAACTTTAAAAATCTGTAAATAGTGAAGGTTAATTATGATGCTGTTTATTACATTTGTGTATGTTGCTCAGTTCTGCATTTGAGAGCTTTTTCTGGCAGGCTTCTTTGTTACTAGCCCTTGCAATGAATCCAGGAGTCAATATATCTGAAATAACTTAGGAAATAGTAGTGATGTCAGAGATATACCAGAGCTAAAATGTGCTTGTTTTCTGCTTGCCTGTCAGATCATTAAAAGGGGTTGCAATGTGAATGACAGAGATGGACTGACTGATATGACCCTCCTGCATTACACTTGCAAATCAGGGGCTCATGGCATTGGTGAGTAAAAAAAAGTCATTATAGATGTAAAAACCTAATTGACTCACATAAGCTTATCCCACTGACTCTTACAGAATTGTTCCTTGCAGTAGATTTTTTTTTTTTTTTTTTTTTGGTGCTTGGATTTTTCTCTTCTAGTGGCCATGAACAAGGAAGATGCAGAACTGCAGCTGTAGCCATGGGGAGCAGGCTGAGTTAGTGGTATAGGTATTGCACACAGAAGTACCAGCTAGAACAGATCCCTCATGCAGCAAAGGCAGTTTCAGACCGAGGTCCAAGCTGCCAGTTTGCTCTAGTTTCTGCTGTAGTTTTCTTACAGCAGAACATTTAGGTGACTGGCTGTTCTTTTTGTTTTGTTTCTTTCACCCTGCTCACGTCAGAAGAGAACAATAAACTTTGTTTGCATTATTATGGTCATAAATACTGGAAATGAGAGCACATTTAACTCTGTTTGAACACCCCTATTAATTTTTCTATGTTGTTTTACTTTTTTGTTGACCTGAGCCCACTTCTCTGAGTTTGAGAGAAGTCTGGCATAGGTCATCTTCCCTGATGTTGGCAGATCTTTTAATGTAAACTCCAGCATTGTGATGTGCAATTCCTTTTCTTCTATCAGATACTAAAACTCCTAGGTTTGATGGCTGGCACAGTACTTATATTAGAGAAAAACAGGTAGTATTATTATACACCAGAAATTTCAGCCCTTTATGATAAAGGGCAAAGATTTCTGTGCCCTAATCCTTAAAAGAAAGGCATAGTAATGTGAGCTTGAAGGGCTTAATGTACATTTCGTGTTACAAATAATAAACATGTGTGTTTTTTCAGGTCAAATAAACAAATCACTAATGCATACTTTACAAAAACTACCCTGCAGGTGATGTGGAAACTGCTGTAAAATTTGCAACACAGCTCATTGATTTGGGTGCTGACAGCAGCTTACGCAGCCGCTGGACAAATATGAATGCCTTGCATTATGCTGCCTACTTTGATGTTCCAGAAGTGATCAGTGTTATTTTGAAAAATGCAAAGCCAAAAGGTAGGCACTGTGACCTTTGTTTCATGTAGTTGTCCATATTTTGTAGATCCTAAGCTGATGTATAGTGGTCTGTAAGAGTGATGTTCATTTATTCATTATACATAAATAATTTCTTATTCTTTTATTCAGCCTCATTGGTTCATTTTTTCTCTTAACTTATTTTTTAATGGTTTACTGTACTGTTTCCATTGCTGGTTTTTAAACTTGAGCTTTGTACAAGACAATAGAAGTTTCAAATAGACTGGAAAATACACAAGTTAATCTTAAGTTACTGAGAACTAAGAGAATGTTTGCAGAAAACCGTTAGATATAACTATTGTAGTAAAATCTTGTGGGTTTTAAGGTTGCTTAAACATTGAGAAGTGTGTTTGAAATGTGGGGAGAAGGTTGAAGGAGTAGTGGGGATTTGGAATTGCATGTGGCAAACCTGTGACTGAGGCAATTTTGACATGCTCATTTTTCTCATTTCTCAGCTATCTAGGAGGTCCTGTTTAATAAACAATTTTACTTTAGTGATTGGCATAAATATATAACACCCTTTGGAATGATACTGTGAAGGATTGGTAATTGGAGCCCTATTTATACTAATGCAAATGGAAATACAGAAATGGTTCTGAACCAGAACTCTTTGTTTCTAAGTTGGTCAAGACAGCAAAACCAATAAGCAACTTTATCACTAAAATTGTACAAATTTGTAAATTGTACAAATTGTACAAATGTGAATTTGGACTGAATTTCCTTCTGATTCTGCCAATTTGCAAAAGGATCTTTTATCTAGGGACTCTGTCTTCATAGTTTGAAGAGCTGGTAGGCTTTTGGAGCACCCAAGGCTTGCTTACATCATCTTGAATCTCCATGGAGGTGATGGTTAAGCCGTGCTGCTACTGGTGTGACTTGCTTAGGAGGTGACAAGTGTGGGTTGGTAACAAAAGACAAAATCAGACTGCACAGTAGTTAAGTCCACCTCGCATTTCAATAGCCTGGTCTCCATAATTCGCATCAGCAGTCTAGATCTCCTTTCAGACCTTATTTGTATTTGGTGTTCTCCTGTGCAGTTCCTTCAGAAGGAGTAGGACTTTGCTCAGATTTCCTTTTAAACCACTCTGGTTAAGTGTCTCGGCAGTTGGCAATTCTTGGATAGGCAGCTGATGTTTTTTATCTCAGGAAATATATAAAATTATTTGCCATGTGACATGAAAACAATGGATAGTCTGAATGAATAGAGTAATTTTAGCTCCATACTTCATCAGGCAGTTTGCAGAGAAGGAAGAACATACATAGGAGGCAAACATGCTTTGGATGGATCCATACTGAACTCATCCATGGAGAAAAAATGGTTGTTAATATATAAATTACTGATGAAGACAGTGGTGTGCTGACTCTGAGACACCCATTGTGAAGGACAGGTGTTTCCTTTTGATTTACTGCTAAACTACTTTCTTTATGATGCTCTGTAGTTAAATTCATCATACAGATTTACTCCTCCTCAGCTTTTACAGGAGAGAGCTAGTTTGATCTTAAAGGTTTTAAATACAAAAATTGTATATTATTTTCCTCTAGATAGTTTGGGGGTAGGTCCCAGGTAACATTTGATATTTGTCTTTTTTTCTCTCACCTCTACTATGCCCGCCTAGATCCAAGCTGTAAGAGAACTGTTCAGAAAAATCTAAGCATGAAGCTTGCAAGTCTGAGGAAGTCACACAACCTTACTCAAAAAAACAGACCACAAATCAGTTGTTTTTCAAAATAGGAGTACATGCAACTGTTGCTGGCTCAGTGGCTGATGCTACTGACCAATATTTCTGCAAATTCATTCCTGTGTGTGCAGAAAATGTTTGGCTGTATTCCATGGAAGTTTCAATGGCTGTGTACAGCTCCTCAGCTTCTAGCTGGTTTTTAACTGGTACTTTTTCATGTTTGTGTTCAATCAGTGCAATTGCAAAACCGTTAAATTCTGATTGCAAATTTGTTACCTTTGGTCTTTATAAAATTGAATCAATTTTATTAGAATGTATGAACTTAACGTGACATATGTAACTGTGTATCTTCTGTATATGTTGATGTTTTATTTGCTCATTTAGTGTAACTATATAAGGATGTTGATGCAGTTGGGATATACTTTGTTTATGGCATTGTGAGAAGGGCTAGTGTTTTTTGGGATGGAGGCTGATACTGGAAAATATGAGACAACTCTTCAGCCCTGAGGTGGAAAGCTTTATGTTCCTCACTGGTATTTCAAATTGGAACATGATTGCTAATACTTGTGGTCTTTTGGTTTGTGTGTTAAATCAGCTGGCATTTTTAATTAACAGTCCTATACCTAATTGACTCAGAATGATATCTCTCTTGTATAATTTAAGAGAGGAGCCTCAGACTAAACAGACATTTAAACTCCTATCTTCTAGAGCCGTAATAACTTCATAGCATATTGAAAGATATATTAGGAGCAACTGATAGAAATATATATTGTGCTAAATCACTTCCAGTCAAATGCAGTGCTCCATTTTCCAAACTATCAGTGCGAGACCCTTCAGAGTGCAATTCTTTGAAAACAAAGAAATTATAACAATCACTAGCTCTTACTTCATTCTTAGCCATTAGTAATTAAATCAGAGTTAGGCAGATGTATAATCAGTTTTCTCTTGCCCTACTGCCTGCTCACAAAGGAAAACAACTGGTTGAAGATGCATCTCATTTTAATGTTTGACACCTAGAAGCAAAAAAATATCAATGTTTCTGAAACATTAAAACATTAATTTACTTGCAAACCTAAAGTTACTCACTTGTTAATCTTGGCACAGTAGATTAGGCATCCTGAGAAGCAGCAATTTTGCAGTGAACCCATCAATATTAAAAAATGAGTGAAAGTACATGCTCATCTTCCAGGTTGATTCGTGGTGTGAATAAACAGATGCAAATAAGGTTGATATTCTATGCAGAATTACTTCCTATATGTATTTGGTACATAAAAAATGGTGTGTCTCTGTAAATGCTAACATAAACTGTAAAAATGAATGTCCTCACAAGGAATCTGTAGGGGGAAATGTTCATGTAACAGACTTGCATACCTCACATGTGATGTTTAATTGCAGATGTGGATGCCACCTGTAGTGATTTTGATTTTGGAACAGCTTTGCATATTGCTGCATTTAACCTATGCACAGGAGCTGTCAAGTGTTTACTGGAACATGGAGCAAATCCTGCCTTTAGGGTAAGGAGTTAGGTTGTAGATTCAACAGAAGGTGAAAAAGGTACCTGGAAGAACTGAACAGTCTGTCTAGGATTTTGATTAGCTGAAAGTGTGCTACATGGAGTGAGAGTGCCTCAGAAAAAGATATTTGCAACTCATAGAGGATGATTTTGTATGCTTTGTCCTACTAACGTGTTAAGTTTGTATTTTTGTGTCATGGTCTAGTTCATTAGTTCAATAACTTTCAAGAGGGTTTTCTGTTTGTTGTTTAAACTTTCATTTATTAATACTCATGGATGTCTTGTAATACCTGAGTCCCCATGGCAGTGGGGGGTCCTGTCAGAAATGGAGGAGAGCAGTCTTTGCCCTCCAGAAATGCAGTGGTGTGCTTAGCAGTGCCTGGTGTTAACATGAGTAACTGAGAATGCATAAACACCACCTGCTCTTCTTAGTAACCTAATAATAGGCACAGGTTATAGCACAGAGTGTTGCTATATGTGTCTAACCACAAACTGGTGTTTTGATTGAGTTTTGTGTTTGATTTGGGTGTTTGTTGTTTTATGTGGGTTTTTTTGGTGTTTATTTTTTGGAGGGGAAGGGCTTGGAAGATTCTCTTATTTTAGCAAAACCATTGTCTCTGTTCTCCATTTTCAAATGCAGGGGGTTATTTTAAATGAGAAATCGTAGTTGTTTTAAGTCATGATTTTATGTAGCACTGTTGGTGCAAAATCTTCTGGAACACTATTGTCCATACAGTTCATGATACTCAATCTAGATCTCCTAAAAAATGGTGGGTTTCTTCTTTGTCTCTTTATTCAGTATGCATGAGTGTGTCTCAAGTTTTCTGGCAGCTGTATGTGTAGAAGTCTGTTGTCCTAGGGAATGCTGCTTTGTAGCTGCACAAGCATTCTGAGCTGGCAGGGGTGGCTGTGACCTTGAGAAGGGAAATCCTGAGCTTCCCCTGAACTTCCACTTTGCTTTCTGGCCACTGCTCTGCCCCTGCTTTTTGTTGGCACAGAGGTTTGCAGGGCACCTGGTGGGCTGAACTGTGCGACTGATGTGACCAAAATAATCTCTAATGTCATGACTACAAACTCAAACTCCCCACTCAACTTTAACCCAGCCTATATCCTGTTTTTAAGGTAGTGTGATTTTTACTTACAGAGTGATTGGAGATTTTTAAGGAATAGTGGGTGTTGAATTGCTCAAACCTGCAATAATGTTTTGACTAGAGACAGTGTGTAGAGTTTAATTATTTGGGAGCAGCAGTGTAAATTCTGAGTAAGGATTATACTTGTCTAGGTTGGAGATGGATTGAGAGGGGACTCAGGAAACATTGAACTTCTAGTCTGTTTTGAAGGAACCAAAACAAATACAGTGTTACTCAGCATCATTTCTTTTGGTAATGTCTGAGTCCAGGGGCTCAGTTGAGACAAATTTGGAAGACTGAGATGATTATTTTTCCGCCAAGGTTGTGAAAATGAGCAGGCAGCCAAAGCTCCACACCAATGGCTTTGCTGAAGAGTGTAGGTGGAACTGTTCCTGGAGCAGCCTCACAGTACCTGCTGTCTGAGCAACTGGCCTGGAGTTGAGGTTAACTCCAGGGGAGCTGGTACTCCAACAATGTGTCCTGTCATGTAGGGCACGCAGGGAGTCACAGTCGCGGCTCTCTGGGAGCGGGGCGTGCTTGGAAAGGACTCTGTCCTTAATCCATCTCTCGTAGGATAGTCTGTGTCTAGATAAACCTGAACAGATTTATTCAGGTACTCATGTGAGTCAGCACGTTTGCATATTCCATACATGCAAGATACATTAATTAAAATCCCTCTTACACTTGGAATAAGCCTCACCAAGGAGCAAGCTACACGCTGGGTAAAGATAGATTCTTTGGGAGGAGTTGGCATTCTGGTATTGGCATTACAGACCAGAACTCTGCCTTGCTTTCCTAACTCTGTTCAGGTACACAGATGCACACAAGTGTTTTGTTTCAGGTGTTCTGAGTCCTAATAATGTTCCTAAATTTAAAAATGTTGGTTACTTGTTGGTTTCAAAAATGAGATGCTGTACATGCTAGCTGATCTCTCTAAGGATGTTTTGGCTTCCTTATTTGAAAGTGCAGATTTTTTCATAGTTGTTTATATTCTAGGAAAAATATCTAATAAAGAGGATTAAACGCTTCATAAAACGCTGTGATTTAACCTGATCAGATTTCTCTTATAACAGCATTAAATCCTCTGTGTTATGTATTGCTGTGCTATGTTTCTACAGAATGACAAAGGACAGATCCCAGCAGATGTGGTTCCTGATCCAGTAGATATGCCACTGGAAATGGCAGACGCAGCAGCCAGTGCAAAGGAAATCAAGCAGATCCTGCTGGATGCAGTGCCTCTCTCGTGTGACATCTCCAAAGCCATGATTCCAACCTACGACCACGTCACCGGCAGGGCCATGCTTCTGTCGCTTGGCCTGAAGCTGGGAGATCGTGTTGTTATTGCAGGACAGAAGGTATGGCCACCAGCCTGGTACTACTGTCATATTCCTGGAGAGTCCATTTATTTACCACTTTGGAGACACACCTCGGTTTGAGGGCCTGAAATGCGTTCTGGAAGGTGTGGTCTCTGGATGGCAGCAAGGAGCTGGTACAGAAAGTAATAAGCTGAAAAGTTGTGTGATATAGTCATTATTATGAAAAGCAATTTTGACAGGCATAGATGGCATTTTGTGTCTTTAAATGATTTTTAGCAGTCTCCTATAGTACATCAACATGGCTCAGCTCTTATTAATGTTTTTGGTGTCACATCAAAGTGATGGAAAAATTCTCAAATTACTTTGTGAGTTGCCCAGCTTTGTTAGGCGTGTGCATTCGTGAAATAGTCCTGATAGTTTCCAGAAGGCAGGGAAAAAACCCTTCAGTTCTGCTTAGCCTATGGTAACCCAATTTCACTGGTGCAATGCAGCTAAAATCTTTGAAGCTGTGCTGTGCCAACAGGGTTGTTATGTGGTTCTGTGGAAGTATGAGGATGGAGCTAACAGAGGTCCAGCTCAAATGTGAATAGCTTTTTAGAAGCTACCACGATAGCCACCATTCTAAAAATATATTTGAAAACCGTAGCATTAATATTGCATTCAGTACTCAGACTTTTTATTTGCTCTGATAATAAGGGATCTAAGTTCTAGAACTCTTTCAAAGAAGTATGTTTTTCCTGGTAAATATTGAAAGCATTTGTGAGCAAAATTTTATATTTGAATAGCTTTTGCTTTAATAGCTTTCCTAATATAACTTCAGATTTTTAACTGTCACAACTGAAATGCTCTAAAGTGATCTCCAACAAGAATGTGAAGCAGCTTCCATTGTGTATTTTAATTTGGTGTGTTCTTGAAATTGGGTCAGGGAAAGTGAAGGAATCACTATGCAGAAGGCATTTTTGAGGGTTGGGTTGCTTTCTTACAGAATTTTTTCCCAGAAGTTGCTAGGAAGCTGATTACTGGATGCCTGTGGGCACTCAGGAGTACTTGGAAAAGACAAGTAGCTAAGTCAGGGAGAGGGTGGCACCGACTACACTTCTCTCTCGGGAGTTTTTTTGACTCTTGGAGGGAACAGTCAGGATTCAGTTTTTGTCTGCGGGGAGATCTCACCGGACCTCACCTGGAGCTCAGCTTGGAGTGACTTTCATGGGCCCCCCGGGAATTCAGAACCTCATCTCTCCCTGCCCTGCCGGGAGCTGCTGCCCCGTTGCCCTGCACCTGTTACTGCTTCAGTTTTGCTCTGGGTTTCCCCATGCCATTTCTCCTGCCCAGCCAGGAAGATTTCTACAGCTCCAGCTACTGCCACCGAGCTTCAGATACACCTTATCCCTCAGGACTCCTGCTCACCCCCCTGGAAAGGTGCCAGCATCGGAGAAACTGTGACTGTTTCCTAGCTCCGTTTGTTGTTAATGCTATGTTATTGTTATGTTGTTCATCTTGTTAGACTCACTAGTAAAGAACTGTTATTCCTGTCCCAATATCTTTGCCTGACAGCCTCTTAAATTTCAAAATTATAGCAATTCGGAGAGAGGAGGTTTGCAGTCTCCATTGCAAGAGAGGCTCCTGCTTTTCTCTATCAAACACACCTGTCTTCAAACTAAGACAGCATTTTAACTGAAGTATGTACACAAAGCCACTTATTCCTTAAAGACAGAAGATTCTTTATCAGAAATCACAGTGACAGCAAGGGGAGATAGTGTAAGTACAAGTTAATGGAGGCTTTAGAGCAAGGTAGTGATGAAATTGGTGCTCCTGTGTATCTTTCCTCTAAGTAACCCCACAGAATGCTTTATGCTGTAATGTGCTCGCTGTGCATAGATAGAGCTGCCTAGGTTTGATTATTTTTATTCTTGTAATTGATTATGCTGTTGCAGTGTTTAAGAAGTTGTGGGAAGCTTTTTCTGTGCTGCCAAAGGCCAGCAGGGCTTTGCAACTAGCTTGTTTTTCTTTAAGGGAGCCAAATCTGTTCTAGAGCAGGTGGGAAGAAGGAATGTGGTTGTGCTTTTTGAACTTCGTTTCCACGGCAGCTTTCCTCCCTGCCTTCCTTTGTGTGCGAGGAGCTGTTGTGCAGTACTCCCACATTACTTCCCACCCCTTTTCTCTTGTTTGCCTGAATGGAGAAGTTGTTCTCACCCCTGCCTTCCCCTCCCCCTCGATACTCCTAAATTCCTGCAGGGTGGAGCAAAAGTGAAAGCAGGATGAGGAAAATGGTGCCTCGTTTTTAACCTTCTCCTGGATCAGTTCTCATTCTGGCGTATGGAAGCTGGGATGAGGGCACTTGGAACAGCAGCATTTTTTGGAGCTATATTTACAGATTCCTGTTGTCTTTCCTGCTTCTGCAGTCTCATAACATGTCAGCTTTAATGAAGCTTGAGAGCCAAGCACAGTAGATGCCAGAGGGAGAATGGACTCCTCTCTTGCTCCTACTGCTGTCATTCTAGTTGTCTTACAGGGTAGGAAGCTGTGTAAGCAGGTGTTTTTGTGTATGTGATTTGGGGCCCCACAGCTCCACCAGCTCCTGCTCTGCTGGACTGAGTGTCCATTTGGATCACATCTGATGGAATGGGAGTGCAGGGAGAGCAGAAGCTGGGAGAAATCTGCTCATGTGAGAGAGATCCCTGCTCCTTGCTTTTCTAGGTCCTAGGGCAAAACCGGAGCCACAGTTTTGCCATCTCCCACCTCTGGTTTAAGGTACTGGCTGATCTCTCTGCTTAGTAAGTGTCCCTGGCTGGTGCTTGGGAAGTAAATGGAGGAATTGTAGGAATCTGTGGGGCTTCTTGGCTGAGGTTCCTCTGGCTGAATGTGATCCCTGTGTCGGTATCTAAAAGGTCTCAGTCTAGATTAGTGTGACATACCTGCCTGTAACAATCAAGTTTATGGAGATCTTCAGCATGAGAGAAGACGCTCTGGGTCGTGTTTATTCCTTTACAGACATTAGAAAAGAGTAGCTGGAAGGTTTTATACTAAAAAAAAAAATTGTTTTTATCTGTTACTCTCTGAGGGTTGGATTAAACAGTGGAGTCATAGTGTAAAATGAACTAATATTAAGGTCATGTGAGATGAGGAAAACTGAGCAACTGAAAAATCAAAGTTTTTTATTACTAAAGCTAATTTAAAAATCAAATATAAAAAGGAATTTAAATCAATTAATTCAATCATCTCTTTTACTTATTCCTCCCCTGTTTGGTTGAAGTTTATGAGTTTATAATGTATATTTGCAAGAATAAGGTCCACCAGCAAGACTGGTCTGTCTCGATATTCTTCATATGCTTATCTGTTCAGAGTTTATAGTATATATTGAAGCAACAGGAAATGTTTAAAACATTTGCTGACTTTTAAAATTTTGTTTAATCATAAGGAGGGAATAGAATACTTCGGAATCTTCTCCAAAGAAACATTAATTATGCTCTGAGGTTTACCCTTGAACCTGTGCTATATATATATAAAAATACATATATAAATACAAATATACTCATATGTATGTATTTATGCACACAGAGATTTTTCTAATCTAATATTTCCATGGAACCTCCAGTCCAGGAACCTAGCCCTGATTCTGGAGTTCATGTATAAACTGTGAATAAACTGTATGAACTGGGCATGCGCTGCTGTACCTTGCTGACCTAGAGCTGTGTTTACAGCGGTTCTTACTGTTTAATTCTTGTCTGTTGTGACATATGTCCAAAACTATGGCCTCTGTTTAATGCAAAATATACACATAAGGACTAAGACCCTTTGGAAAATGTTTTGAGTGGTGTTGAAAGGTAGGAATGTGAATAAGTGAGAGAAATTATGTTTGCATTTTTGTGATGAAAAGCTTGGAGATGACTTGCTGTATCATTCGTAACCAATACTATTTTCTCATCAACAATACTTGTTTAACAAACCCACATTCTGTGTTGATGCTTTTTCTCTTAGGTTGGTACCTTAAGGTTCTGTGGCACAACAGAATTTGCCAGTGGCCAGTGGGCTGGTGTGGAGTTGGATGAACCAGAAGGAAAGAACAATGGAAGCGTTGGAAAAGTCCAGTACTTCAAGTGTGCGCCAAAACGCGGTATAGCCTTTATTTTTTTTTCTTCAGTTTTTAAACCCTCAAATTTTAAAGAGTACTGGAAGATATGAACTGTTTGGGAGGATAAAAACAGGTAGCAGATGCTGTTGCTTTTCTTTGTAGTGCTTTGTTTGATTTATTGGTTCTTTAACTGGTCCTAAAGTTTTGGCTGCAATTATTTGCAAAATGACTGAAGCAACCAACCTGTCAAAATCTTTAGTTATTTCCTTGCAACTGTGAGATTTCCTGGTTTTTCATTTATACTGTTGAAACTACTTGTTTGTTCTGTAACAATAATAGCCATGTTTCTTTACCTGCTTTATCATCCTTGGTAAGACATTCATGCTTGTAGTTGTTTTCTGACTTTGAGCTTGAGGTATTTTAATTGAGATGCCTTAGCCACACAGGACATACAAAGGTGTTGTGTTTTGTAGCAGTGGAGACTGAATGTTACTGTTAGGACAAAAAGGAGATTCTAATTGATAGTCTTACTGAGTATTTCCAATTTACTCTGTTCAAGTTGCTTGATAAGGATTTTGGTTTCACTGTTCACTTGAACTTGTCCTTCCTACCCTACAAGTGCTTTGTCAGCATAGCAGGTTATGATGGTGGCTAAAATAACCCCTGAATTAATTGATGTGAGAGAGAGTAGCTGCAAAGTTTTATTACTTCACCATTATCCATAGTTCTTTGTTGGTATATACAATTTTCTCTCCAGGTATCTTTGCACCCCTTTCCAAAATAAGCAAGGCTTCTGATCACAAAAAAAGCTCCGTACAAAGCTCTTCCGTGCGGTCTTCACCTTTGGTCAAATCCAAGAAAGTAGATGTGACACACGTAACTTCCAAAGTGAATTCTGGTGAGTATTTTCTTGCATGTCAGCACAGGATGGAGAGGTACTAAATCTTCAAGAATTAGTAAAGTAACTTGGTGTAAAAATTCTTGTTTGGAATTAGTTCATAACCTGGGATGAGGTGATAAGGTATTCATTAACTCCGTGTTGTTGTGGTTGGAGGTTCACTGGCCTGTGGTACTGGAAGGACATTGTGTGTAGCTGTGGAGTGATTACAGTGATCTGGTGTACTGTGACAGTTTCTCCTCTTTACACACTCTGTATAGAAAACTCCTCACCACAACATTTGTTCTTGAGCCATTAAAGTAATTTCTAATTGGCTGTGATACCAGTTAAGTGTCTCAACATAATGACGTTCCATTTACTAAGATACTCCTGGAAAATTTGCAAGGAGTGTAAATCTAGTAAATAATCTATACACCTTTATGCCTAGAAATTGAAGAGAATTATTTTCTGGCAACATGATAAAGGAACTATTTAACTCATTGTGTTTAATGTGCTAATTAAATTATCTGAGTAAAACCAGTGCCAAATTAGAAGAGAAAGGTTGTCCTTGTAATAAGGCCTCAGTCTACTGATTGCAGTTATGGGCTCAGTCTCTGGCTCTGGTATAGTTTTTTAGTAATTTGCTCAAATTACTTAATCCTTCTGTGTAAGTTCCCTCCCTGTGGAGGGAATGATCCATGTTTTTTGACTGTTCAGGTTCCAAGCTGTTGGGAGAAGAGGTTCATCCCTGCTGTGTGCAGTCCTGGCCATGCATAATCTGGCCCCCTGTGTTTGGCTGCCTATGTAACATCTCATTAGCATTTCTTCTGCCTTTTGAGGCCCCTTTAGGTGACTCACACTAAGGCAGCACAGCTTAAGGGATGGAAGATAAAACACATTCTTACTGAATTTACCCAAGCACCCTAAAACACTGCACACTTTACCTGTTACAAAGGTGTAGAAGGGTATAGAAACAGTGCAGCAGGCTGGTGCCAGGAAAAGATGCATTTTGACAGCTTTTTGGATGACTTATGTAACTTTGCTCTGCATAGATTGAGGGAGGAATAAGTTTTGAGTGTCTGTATTTACAATTAGCACAAGATTCAAGCTATTTATAAATGGCCATCTTGCATAAAAAGCTTCTTGGGATAAGCAGTTTGTTAGGAAAATTGCTCAGGAGCTGATTCAAGCTGACTTCTGTTAAATGTTTTCCCGTGTTTGATCCACTTTGCTGCGAACTGTTTGTAACCCATTAAACTATAATGGGAGGGACTCTTCCTTTGTCACAGACAGCTTTGTTCCAGACAGTTTAGTCATAACCCACCTTTTCTGTCCCAAAGGTCCCAAAAGTTGTGTCTTGGGAAAATTTAAACATTTGATACCTTGCTTTGAGGTAGAAATCAGAGTGAGTTAAGCATCATCTACCCGGGAGAGCTTACCCTCCGTTGGATGTGAGTGTCTGGAAGCTGCTGTGTACAGGGAGTCCTTGCACAGAATTCCATTGGAATTAATGTGCCTGGCTGGAGTAGGGGAAGGACAAAGCTACAGAGGCAGAACTTGGATTTGCAGTGTTCATGTACATCACCAGGTCACATTTCTTTCCTTTAAGCTTCCTCCCTGGAATACACTGGTTTGTAATGATTTAAGAAAAATCAATGTGCTTTTTGTCAATAAGGTTATAAGCTGCAAAGTAAAATATACTTCTAATAGTATGTAGGGGTTTTGAAATTTTATTTGGTTCTACTGGATTTAAATAATCCATCAGATTGATGAGAAAAGATCTTTTCTGAGTTTCTAGGGAAAGGATTGCTTAGATAAAATTAAGAAATGTGTTCTCAGTTACAAACAACTATTTTTTTGATCTGATGCCTTAATGGCCATAAAATTTTGAGAAATACATTACATTTACAAACTAGTTCAGTTTCTGTGGCTGAATTAAGCTGAGAGATGTAGTTAAATAAAACGAATGTGATTTTTCTTTCATGACAGGGAGAGAATAAATTACAGAGAAGCTTGTTCTTCGTTGAGTTAGGGTAGGAAACTGTCAGAAATGCAAAATGACTGTTTGCAAATTATAACTTAGGTGAGAGTACGAGCTCCTACACGTATCACAATATTGCTGCTCTGAGAGTTGGGCTCTTAAAAATCATACTGGCATGCTTACATTATGATTATTTGTAGCCTGAGTGAAGATTTGATCTGAAATCTCTCTCAAAACCTTAATATGTAATCTTTAAAGTAGAAATTGTGAAAATAATACTGGTGAATAGTAGACCTTAAGTACTATTAAAGTGAGTGTTATAGATATAAATGTTTGCAAGATTTAAGTAAAACTCCTTCAGTATAAAAATTGGTATTTTATAGACCATTTGCTTATTGTTTGGCAAGATAGTTTGAACTGGTTTAATGTGTTGAAGGGTTTAATATCTGTGCTTATCCATCAAAACAATTCTGCAGTTCTTGTTTTACCCATTTATCAAGTGTCTAAGGAATTGTAAGTTTTATCAATTTTTCCATGCATCCAGTAATCTGCAGATCTGTCAAATTGTGTTTGTACATGACTTTCCTGTAAAATTATTGTTATTTGTTAGGATGTATATATTTAATTGTATATATTCTTTTTATAGGCCTAAATATGGCAAAAAGAGACGGTGCTTCTGAAAACAACTTTTTGACTGCTAACAGGGGAAAAACTGGACCTGCAAAAGATGGTAATGGAATAGTTTTAATTTTTTTTTAACATCTTAAGAAAAGTTCTCTGTATGGTAGAGGCAGTATTATTGCTGCCCTACCTCTGTAAAAATCCTGTATCTACACTATAGTAAAAAAGTTGCCATGCTTGTTTAATTCAAGTCCCAAGCAGGCTGTAGGTATTTGGTTTTCTAGGAGCAAAGTAACTTGTGTGGATGTTTGGCTGGCATTCTGTGTTGGTTTGGTTGCCACTCCTGTCCAAATACTTGGGCAGGAACATAGAAAAGCCCTTAAAGCTGCCTCCTCGTAAATGATCTTGCAGAAGATCTGCCGAATTACCATCAGAGGTTTCTGAGGGAGACCTTTTGCCCTGTACTATTGCTGCCTAGATTTTAATATTCTGTTGGCATTTTTGTTTTCTCCTCTATCTGTATGTTCATGCTTCTGTAATAAAGTGTTACCACCTAACAGTGCTTAAGAGTATTGATATTGTATCATGGCAGACTCACAATAACAGGCTTCAAATATGAAAAATGAAATTAGCTTTTAAAGAGTTCCTTTTGCATGTGAGTCATTCTCTGCAGCTATCTAGTTTCACAATTGGATAACAACTTCTACCACAGCAGTACTTTGCTGAATTTGAAACACAGAGGGTCCTCACTTTCAGCTGTCTTGAACAAACCCTAAAAGTTGTGTCTCCTTTGAGGTTTCATCTATAAAATCATTCTATAAGTGTTTGTAAAAGCAGTATTTCTTTGGAATAATTTAAAGTGTGAATTTGAATATGCTTTCTTTAAGCTACAGAATCACAGAATAGTTCCACTTAAAGATCATCGAGGGGCATCTACCCCTTCTCTGGGTAACCTGTTTCAGTGTTCTTACTCCACCCTCACAGTAAATGATTTCTTCCTTATATCTGATCCAAGCCTCCTTTCTGTTAGTCTGAAGCCTCTACCCCTTGTCCTGTCACTGCTTCTACTTGTGAAAAGACTGTCCATCTTTCTTGGAGGCCCCCCTCAAGCACTGAGGGGCCACAGTGAGGCTTCTCTGGGGCTAACCAACCCCAACTCTCTCAGCCTTTCCACATAAAAGAGGTGCCTCATCCCTCTAAACATCTTCATGGCCTCCTTTGGGCTTGCTCCAGCAGGTCTGTGAAGGAAAGCATCTTTTTATATCTTCTGTGAGTGACCAGTTGTGAATTCAGAGAGAATTCAGAAAAGACAACTGGATTTATAAAAAATTACTTAGGAGTAAAGGCTTGAAATTTGTGATTGTGTGATTAAAAAGACAGAAGATGAAAGGCATAAAACTGGAAGCTTTGGAATACAAGGGATAGGATAACCCACTCTGCATGTGCAGTGGGGGTAAAAAACCTTGATCTAAACCAGTGGTGATTGAGGTTTTATAGGGGGGGGGGGAAATATGCTGTAACACTAGAGATAATGATGTAGTGAAATTCACTACTGAGGAAGTCTTGAGATCTCCCTGATGGGGATTTTTAAGAACAGGCCAAATACTCACCTGTCAGGAGTGTTATAACAAATAATTGTTTTGCCTGAAGGAAAAGGAATCAATTATACAACCTGCTGAAGTCCTTTCTGTTCTTCCTTTTCCCACAAAATGAAGTATCTTGATGGCAGGTTTAGTTGGAGCAGTTTTTTGTTGCATCCCTGTAAAAATTGTGGCCTGACCTCGAGTGAATCCATGCCTGGACTGGCTTCTAAATAAGGACTCGTAGCGTGTGTTTGCAAATGCACATGTGTGTGCACCTTGGGCATGGAGCTGAAGTTTGCCTATTTAGTCACTGTTAAGTCAGTAATTTGCATTTTCTTCATTGTAGCATAGCTGCAGTGAGTGTCTCAGAGTCTTCAGATTTCTGTCCTCAGCATTTCTTTGGACCCACTGCCTTTGCCTTTCCTCAGTTCTTTACTGTTTTGCTAAATTAGAGAATTAAATTACATTAAACAAACTAACCCTGCATCCATATCAAGCTAGTAGTTGGCGAAAACTAATGGATTAAGCTTCTCAAAAGTCTGGAAAGTTTGATAAGCAATATTATCTTAATTTTTCACATTGATAAACTGAGACATAGATGTGTCTTGCTATACCCTGCCTCATTTTGGGCAGAAGGGGTTAAGAGGAAGAACCTTGAAAAGGAAGCAGGAAAGATGAACATAAGTCTTATTGGACTTAGGAGTTTAGTTAAAATTTAGACTTCAGGGTTTGCAAATGGAGATAAAAGTGATTTATTTCCCATTCTTGTTTTATAGTACAGATTTTAATATTAATACAGTATGTAATGGAATATAGTAGGCTTTAATCCAGGCAATAATTCACTCAAATAATATCACCTTCCTTCCACTTCTCATCAAATCTTCAGTAGGCTGGGTGCTGAAAGGCTGGTGGTATGATCTCTTGTTACTAAAGCTCATGTATTTTAATAAATATGCTTGGGACTGTTTAGATGAACTTTCATAGAATAATAAAGATGGGCTTTTGGAGACCTCTTCTAGCACTCAGCTATCACCATATTCCCAAGGCAGGGTCATGTGTACCCATGTCATCCCTGACAGGAGTTTGTGCAAACGCTGCATAACAAGTTCTAACTCTGGCTCTTTACTTTGTATTCTGCCCTCCATGGACAGCAGATGACTTCCATATTACAAAAGCTTTCCTCTCTGCTTAATCTGTCCTTTTCCGAAATATAATCCCTGAAGGACTACTTTCATTTATGTCTTCAGGTTTTCCTGGGTACAGCAGCTCTTCCTCTTCTACTACCTCCTTGGAAGGCAAACGGAATTACTCCAAGAAGAGGAACTCAACGAGCAGCAGTAAAAAGGCCCTGACTAGGGTGTCTTCTGCCTCACCTAAGATTAGTGCTGGTATGGTCTGTTATATTGAGTGTATTTTCACAGGAGGGAGTTCACTGCTGCATTAAGTACTTAGGTAGAACTACATGTGTTGTTTCAGAATCTGAGATACTTCGAGAAAGACACTTGTGAAGTAGTTTAACCATAAATCTAGTTTGGTTTGGCAACTTTTAGAAAGGTTTTTGTAACATCTTCTAGTTGGTCACTGTACCTTTTCAGAGCAGAGAAAAGGCTGAAGTACAGTTTTTATGCTGGCACAAAGCAAGGTTTTCTCTAAGCAAAATTATGTTGCCATGTGTTGAAGGTACACTGTGTTAGAGGTAAATACTCTGTTCACTAATCAGTTGGCTTGCTGTTGAAAAGTTTCTTAATGTTTTAATCTCAATAATTTCAGACCTTGTTCTTTTCTTGACCAGGGCTGTATAGTTCCCCAACCATGAGGAAAAATGCTCTTGATGGAGAAATCCAGGTTGGAGAGAGAGTACTGGTGGTGGGACAGAGAACAGGCACTGTTAGATTTTATGGGACAACAAAATTTGCACCAGGTATGTGCAATGCTCTGTGTGTATTGTCAAATCAGTATGGAATATCTTACATGTGAGCACATGGATGGAAATCCATCTTTGCCCTCACTCCTTCCAAAAGAATTCTAAATCTAAATTGGTTTGTTTCCAAGCTTTTTTTCTCTCTCTCTCTCTCTTTCTCCCTCCTATGTTTCACTGAATATTTTTTACTTTAATACAACTGTCAGGAAAAAATAATGGTTTAAAATGTGATTTCTACTTATCCACTATCATGACTTAAGTAGGAGAGATACTTTGATGTTGAAGTTGTAGGTATTACAGAATCACAGAATATTCTGAATTGGAAGGGACCCACAAGGATCATAGAGTCCAACTTCTTAACAAAGCTTTCTGAAAATCCTCACTTTAGTCTCCAGAGGAGTATGTAGTTTATTGAGAGCACGTGCATTTACTCCTTTCTTTTTGTGTTAAGGCTTTTTGACACAGCTTGTCTCTTGCAATAGTGGCACTCCCATGTCATGTACCAGTCTCATTTCTTAACTTATTGGCATCTTTAAGGGAGTAATTGTGAACATTAAAATTTTAACTAACAAACCTTTAGGTCACAAGGTCAATAAAGTTACCAATACCTCAAAAAGCCCCAACACCTACCACTGTTTTCTCATCCCTCTCCCTTTCAGCCTCTACCTTCCTCTTGCTAAAAACCACTTTGCAGTTAAGCCAAGTGCTGTCAAAGGCAGCCAGTTGTTCTACGTTGTGGAAATTAATTTCTGAATCCAGCACTGTAACCAAATTTATCTTCTCTGTGGCCCTGTCTATAATCTTACTGCAAGAGTAGTGCAGAAGCAGTTGGTAGGTGTTGGTGTGAGCGCCTGGGCTGGGTGAGGGCTGTGTGATTGGCAGGGGATTGGCACTGCTCTGTTGTGACACTGGGTGGCATCAGCATTTAGCAAACCCCGTCAGGATTCGAGGTTGTGGTACAAGTTCTGTTCTTCTTTCATCCCTGCCCTGTTCCCCAGTTTCACTGTAGGCAGCCCTTTACCTGAGGGACGCTTGAGTGTCATCACTCTTTGTGTTGTTGCTGACAAAGTGATCAATGAGTAAAGGGCTGTTTCCCACATACAGTGCCAACTGTGAAATCAGAAAGCTGTTTAACAGTGTTAAGTCTCCTGCCTCTCTGCTTTAAATCAGGAATATAATTTTTTGGAGGAAAACACACTATTGTAAGAAATGAGGATGGAAAGATGACAAATCATCACCATTTCCTAACCCAGTAATTTATGGAAAATGTAACAGATGTATGTTTAAGTATTTCAGTTCTAATGTGTATCAAAGCTCTGGAAGTTAACCAAGGTTTGCTCGTTTTGCTGCAATGCAGATCTTTATTTAATTCAAAAAATGGGAAGGGGAGAACTTCTGATATACTGAGCCCTTCTAATTCATAAGCTGTCATTCCTGAGTTTCTTGAGCTGATAATTAGAATTACGGTTTTATCCAGTGCCTTAGTACCGAGTGACTTGAATTAAATTCTGAATCTTCTGGGGATGGATAGCATAAGGACTACTAATGGAGTATGAAATTTAGCACCTTTATGTAATTAGCTCACATTTATCACAGGTTATGAATGATCAAGCTCATTAACATCTTGCTGCCTATTCAGTGTTCTGTGCGAGATTAATTGATGGCCACTTCCAATTCCTGCACCCTTCTCTTGATATCACACAACCAGCCTTGCAATTTGTATTAATTATAGCTTGCTAGATGAAGAGAAAGAATGAATTAGTATCAAAACTTTAATTTTACTGTTGATAGTCTCAGATGAGGCATAAACCATGTGATCAGAGGACTGAAGAGGGAAATGTGAAACAGCAGTGCTGCTCTTTGCTGTCCCCTTGTTGTCCAATAGCCAGTTATGCTCAGTAACATTCTATTTGACTTTATTTTATATATATATATTCCTCAAACGTTTTACCTTTTTTTGTATTAATTAAAATGTCATTAATTCTATTGAAAGAATATAAAAATGCTGAGATAATTAGATTTAATAGGGTGTAATTTTTGCATAATTGCATCGATACCTATTTTATAATAATCATATTTACTATTAGCTTATTGACATTTTCTGACTAGAAACTGTTTTCCTTGATGTGAGTGAATGCCAACTCTGCCAGTGGTCCAGAAGAAGAAAAGCCTGTAGTGCTTTGTTCAAAATGCCCTGATTTTACTGTTTTGCAATGTAGGGTTCTGGTGTGGCATTGAATTGGACAAGCCGCACGGGAAGAATGATGGCTCTGTGGGAGGAGTGCAGTACTTCAGTTGCCTTCCTAGATATGGCATATTTGCACCCCCATCTCGTGTACAGAGGTGAGCACTGACGCTCTTGTCATGTTGGGATTGCCAAATGATTTCTTAATACATTTCCTATGCGATACAAATTTTTGATCAGATACAGAAGATTCAAATGTTTCCTTCTGCAAATGGAAGTTTGTAACCTCTATTAAAAACCTGGTGGGTTTAGATCAGCTTTTTGAAAGCAGAGTGTAAAACTGGAAATGCATCTCCCCCTGTTTCTCTTGCAGCTACCTGAAGTGTTTTTATTCCTGGGCCTCTAATGGTCCATGTTCATTAAACCTTACTTTCATGACCCAATCCTGAGGTGTTCTGCTGAATTCAATTTGAAAAGGAAATTGCCCTTGAACCTGACTGGAAATGCTCTTTTTATCCCAGTTAACTGCACAGAAGATGCAAAGCATGCACCACTGGCTTGTAGTCTCTTCCTTAGGTTCCAGGAAGAGCATCTGAGGAGTTCTGAACTCTTTCCTCCTATATTTGGATATAGTTACTCTGCCAGACATGTTCTTGCTTTTATTTCCCTGAATAAGCCACTTCAGGCAAACTGTTAGGAACTTGCCTCAGAATCATACCTGCTGTCTGAATGAGTGAGAGGCAAGTAACTTGAATACACTGACTTGCTCCAGACACTTCTTGCATAAGCAGCCTGAGAGCAGCAGGAATGTTGGTGTCTCCTGGGGGCAGATGGAGAAGGATAGAATCAAAACCTGATCAATATTTGACAAGAAGCCACTAGGTTTATTCAGAGTTGAGTTGAAATGACCTCTTTATTCTGTTACTGCTTTTCAGACTAACAGGTTCTCTGGATTCTCTCACAGAGACTTCATGGAGTAAAGTAACTCACACTTTTCCAGGTAGGAGTGGGGACATTGGGATTTGGGTGAGGCAGCCCCTGCTCTGCAGCACAAAACAACTTCTCCAGAAGCACAAGAGATTTTCAGGGACCCCAAATGCCAGCCAATAGTCTGGGTGCTACCTTTCTAAAAATGTAGCCTGCAGAAGGAACTGTTAAGAACAACTATGTTGTTCTTAACTCTACTGGCAGAAAGAATTATGTCAGTTGCAATTATTGGCAGTCTTCCCTTTATTGCTAATATTGCATTCTAATCAGAGAGAAAGGGAAATGGAATCTGCTCCTCAATACAGATTGACTTTGATGAAGGGCTCAGTAGGGGGACATCCCTATGAAATGACTAAAACTTGTGTGAGGTACTTGAAGTAGTTGGTTTTCTTTTCCTCTACTTAAGCTTTTTGTGAAAAGACCTTCAAATTACCCTTGTTTGGTTTGTTTAATTTAATTTCTGTTCCCTCTGAAAAGCCAAACACATTATAGGCATATACATTCATGAGGAGTTCCATTGTTTAATTTCCAAATGATAAGGGAGAATGTGCAGCAAATGCAGTGGAAGCACTATAAAAGAAAACACAAAGAATATGTGTTCATACAGGTTTTTGGTTTGTTTTTTTTTCTTTAAGAAGTCCTACACAGCTTATTAATCTCTCCACTCAGGTTTTAGACGCAGTCTAAGCACCACTTCTGCATCTTCTCAAAAGGAGATAAACAGAAGAAACGCCTTTGTTAGGTGAGTGTTAGGAGTTTCAAGTGCTTGTGTGAGCTGGCTGTTAAACCTCTTCATGCATATAGGATATCTAGGCTTTTACCTGTTCATTTTTTTTCTTTCCTAAATGGACCAGTAGTACACTGTTTTTCCATGGGCAACCAGGAGTCCAGTCCTAGAATTCAGGTTGGCATTAAAATTGTTTTCCAATCATTCATCACTACATATTTTCCAAATTCTTGTATTTTCACACAGCTGGGTGAAGTTCAGAGGCTCTTGGTAAAGGACTTCACTTTGTTCTCGTGATCCTGACTGAGAGTTTCATGTTAAAAGTTATTTTGGTTAAACTGTTTTAAGCCCTAAATAAAATGTTTTGTATGGCTTAATTTACCAGTACCATCACCTGCTGTAAATACTGTAGATCCTAGCATTGGGTGAAGGAGATTGCTTTTCCAATACCTCAGACTGCCGAGTGTAGCAGCCTGTTACTGTTATTTTATGGTTTGTTAGGGACATGAGATCGAACCCGGTTTTCCTAAAAAGAGATTGGAGGGTTTTTTCTCCCAGGCACATCCTTGAATTACAGATTTCCCCTGGATATTTTATAACAAAAAAAATCCCCAGACTTTTTTTTGTTGCCTTTCTTTTCTCACTAGATCCAAGAGCTCCGTGCTCCGGCGCAGCTGGAGCAGCAGCACTGCAGCTCCCTCCGAGGGGCCCGTGAAGCTGCACGAAGGCTCCCAGGTTCTCCTGACCAGCTCCAACGAAATGGGCACCATCAGATACATCGGGCCCACAGACTTTGCCCCAGGGGTCTGGCTGGGGCTGGAGCTGCGCAGTGCCAAGGGGAAGAACGACGGCTCCGTGGGGGAAAAGCGCTACTTCACCTGCAGGCTGAACCACGGTGTGCTGGTGCGACCCAGCAGGGTCACCTACCGTGGGATCAACGGGGCCAAGCTGGTGGATGATATCTGCTGAGCCACAGCGTGCTCGCAGAAGGGGCAAGGAGGATTTTAAAGCACAGAGCAACCCTGCCTAGAGTGCAAAACTTACTTTGGAACCTTTAAATCTGCATTTGCGTTTTACATATATAAATATATGTATGTGTATATATATAATATATATTTTATATAAATATATATATATATAAAACAGATGAAAAAGAGTTCAGTCATGTTAAGAAGTAAAACCACTGCTGAGTTTCTCTTACTTTAATGACCCTTGCCTAGAAGGTTATTGAAGCATCTTGGCTTTAAGGTGCTGCATCATTTGAAAACGGTTCCAGTTGGAGAACAGAGTGTCTGCAGTGTTCTCTAAAGTTCCTGTGTGGTTCATGCAGTATTTAGAGGGTTTTTCTCCATGTAGTAATGAACTGGAAATGTTTGTGCACTGTTTGCTTTTGACAGCAGAGGTGGTTGATGGGTGACATTAGCCTGGTTCCTGCACATTTTGTCAATTCCAATACCAGCTGCTAGCAATAAGAAAAGAGAAAAAATAAAGCCAACCCCCCCTGCTTTTTCAAACAGTTGTATTTTTGCATTTTGTCGTTCAGATCTCCTCTTTTTTCCTCTCCTCCTTCTCTCCATAATGCAAAAGGGCTCATAAATACAAGGATTTGCCCCTCTCCTAGTGAAGAGCAGCAATTAAATAAAAAGCCTCTAAAAAGCACAAATATGCTGCATGTCAAGTCTGTACAGTGACAAGCACTTTTTGTTCTGCATTTGTAGAACGAGCTATATACAAGATGCACTCTTTAAAATAATGCACTTTGCACTCTCCTGGAGAGCTTTCCTTCATTTTTAGAGACTATTTTTTTGTTTGGGGTGCTGCAGGCAATGAGTATCACAGTTGTAAAATGCAAATAAACCCAGAGTGGAATACGTAATACCCTTATCAATTATGTCTGTATAAATACAGCAAGGTACTTCCTGCCAATGGTATGGAACAGATACAGGGTTTTCAAGCAAGCTGTTGCCATTTGATTAGTTTGTGATACATGTTTCTTTTTGTTTGCTTTGGAACAGTTATCAGTATAAATTTTTTGTGAGATCTTACGATGAATTAAGGATAATTTTAGGTACAGTAATGGGCCTTTATGTGACACCATTTGTGTATCAGCCTATTAGAACAGCTAATATTTTGTCCATGTTTTAAACATAGAATGTGTTTTAATTGCTCAGCATATGTAAACATTATCTTAACTGGATGGGTTTGTGTTCCAGAACAGTCATTTTACTCTTAAATGATTAGCTTGCTCTTGCCTTCTTGAAGAAGTGAGACTTTAAATCGTAGTATCCTATTTTTAGACAGAATCCTGCTGCTGTAACCTTCTTTTAAATGTTGCTGTAGCTATTTTTCTGTATTTAAAATAATGCATATTGTATTCTAACTCATGGGAATTTTAAATTTAATATAAAGGCTGTAAATTTTGAATGTAAAAAAAAAAGGAAAAGTAATGCTTTATATTTAGAGATGCTCTCACTCTATTCAGTGACATACTGAATTTTACTTTGTCTAATATCTGTTTCCTGCTGGTATTAATAAAATGAAATCCTGTTAAATAGTAGAGCAAAAAGAATTTTCATTGGGTCTTCATAGAATGTACATTTCTTTCTTCTGTACAGATTAAGTGCAGGGGTTCAGTGTGGAACAGCAACTGCCAGCTGTGAACCAGAACCTTTTCTCTCTCTTGGCTGTTCAGCACAGAGCTGCCACACAGAGTTCCTAACAAAGCCTCTGCACAGCACACTCTGTCACAGCCTGGTGCTCCTGGGCAAGCAGTGGAGTTTCTGTGAGGGGCCACTCATTATCAGGAATGCTCTTTTTCCTGCCTGACCACATGGAATGGTTTATCTGAGGTTTAACTGCTTTATCTGAGGGGTAGCTGGAGTTCTCCGGGAGGTAGGTATGGGAACAAGTGTGTGGATGAGGCAGCTTGTTAGAGTCACACCACTTCTCTGTGGTCTGTCTTGTACAGATGATTCAGTGGGAGCTTATTTTTCCTGCAAGGCTGCACCTTCCACAGCTCTGTAGCTCCACCCAGTTCAGCTGGAAGCAGGGTCTCGGCCTGGGTCTCCCTGAAGCTGCCTGATGGGTGCAGGAGAGGGCACAGAAACCATCTGGCACTGGTGTTTTGTGCTCTACCTTCCATTTCAGCTTCAGCCAGCAGCACCTCTCTCCTGGAAGCTCTGGCTGTAAATGGCCCCAGCACTGTAGCTTAGAGGAGCAAGTCTCACTGTTACCAGGAGGGAGCTGTTTTGGTAGCTCTCAGAATCTTCTGCCAGGAAGCAAGAAGCACTGTAAATTTATGCTGTCTGAAACAGAAATAAATCAGTCCATGCCAGAAAGGATTACTGATGGCTCTCTTCAAGGTGATGATGGGAAGGGACTTGTGCTTCCCTAAATCCGAGGTAAGTTGCCACAATCCTTTACTCCAACTCTTGCAGGAGGACACTGTCATAAAAAAAATCTGAAAATAAGTGGCAATGAAGTTTGAAATTAGGTGCTGTGCAGAGGACTGTACTATCACAGCCCCTGACTGGTTAGGAAAAAAGCCAAATGGTCCTCACAGTCCTGAGAAACTACATAAATAAAACATTAGCTGTAGTTTATAAATAAATAACAGATGGTCCTCAGCAATTCTGTGCTCTCTGGCCAGTCCTTGTCCCACAGCATGTCTCAGGTCCTCATAAAGTCTTTCCTCAGTACTCTTAGCAATTAAATCTTTTCAAGTTTTCTTGACCATTAGCTGGAAAGGAGAGACCACAGGTGCATGTGACAGGAGGATAAGAATTTTCTTGATGTGTCCGAGGAAGAGGAATTAATTCCTGGGGAGTTCAGCTCAGCTGGACTTGGTGACTGTTTTGCAGATGGTGACAGTAATGGTTTTCTGGGCAGGGAGCCTGTGCTTTCCGAGTGCTGCTGCTGCTGCTCAGCAACATCTGAGGCACACGGATCCAAGGCTGGCTCTGCAAGACATAGCGTAGTTCCTCTGACAAGTTAACTCTGTTACCTGTGAGAGGTGGCAAATCCAGCATCTCCGACATGGCTTTTCCAGAGCTGAGAGTTTGCAGAAGCCTTGTCAAGGACCAGGTGGGAACTGAAACTGTCCATGAAAGCCACATAGCAGAGTACCCACCTGCATCCTTCTCCCTGCCTGGCTGCAGACAGGCAACTCTGGAAGAAAGAGGAATTAGAGCAGAAATTTCCAGCCAGTGCCAGCTCCAAACCAGGCTGTGGTGGCTGGCTGCTGACCAGCCCTGTTCCTGGAAGAGCATAGGAGTGCTCCTTTTTGAGTAAAAACAGGGAAGAAAACAAAGGAGGGAGGGGAGAAGTGACTCCTGGAAAAGTCTTGTTAACCAAACCAGAGCATTATCCCGCAGCAGAGTGAGCCCGTGAAGGAGAAAGTTTATAGTAAGTAGGTCCTAATTTCAAGGAGCATTTCTTGAGAATGTAGCTACCTGGGGCATAGGGGATGGGATAAAAAGTGAGTGTTTCAGGACAGGAGCTATCTCTTCCTAGAACTGTCATAAGATTCAGTACTGTCATTGTCAATACTGAAATACTTTAAATACTACTTATAGGTAGACCTACCCTCAGTCCAGACTCAAAGGCTGTCTTACACACAATTAGGAAACCACCCAGAGGCTATCTTCAGCCTGATTCTTTGTTTTCTTTTTATACTGGCCAGTTTGCTGGGGGTAAAAGCCAGCCCTCCTTGTGACAGAGGGAAGGGCACCTTCCCTTGTAAGAAACTTGGTGTGCAACATTTGCAATGCAAAGGAGTCTGGAACAGCTGCTGCGAGCCCAAAAGGTGGCTCAAGGTACCACCAAACCTGCTTCTTAGAGTGTTCATCACCTTAATACTTCTGCAACTTTGCCAAGGAAAAACGGATGTCCAGAGACCTCCCTCTGACATTGATCCAATCATTGCACAGCCCAACACGGAGAAAGCCAGCTACTGTCACTTTATTTGTCTTCATGCCTTGTGGTTCACTACACTTGTTTACAATACAAATACACTATTCAATACAAAATACTCAATGACCATATATTAGTATTTTTCTTCATAGTATCCCTGAAGTGCACAGGCCCTTCCTTTATAAACAATGTTGCATAAACGGCTGTACATGAGACAGACACTCCCATAATGAAGCTCGGTTCTAAAAGAAGCCAGATGTGGACACTTGGGACGTTTCCCTGTGATGGGTTCAACACT
Source organism: Polioptila caerulea (assembly GCA_013397295.1). Taxonomy (NCBI): domain Eukaryota; kingdom Metazoa; phylum Chordata; class Aves; order Passeriformes; family Certhiidae; genus Polioptila; species Polioptila caerulea. The sequence goes on along the minus strand of VYXF01012383.1, from coordinate 965,150 downwards.
GGGGCTGACGAGCGGCGATGTCTTTGCTGCTGTGGAAGGCTGTTTTATGCTATTCCCATGCCAAGGTTCTCATCCCCCAGAAGCCAGGCACAGTACCAGGAGCAGACATCACAGTGGCACCTGCCATTCCCTGTCCCAGCCCCCGTGTGCCGTGCCGCGGCTGCTCCCGCGGAGCCTGCGCAGGGAAGCCAGAGCTGGCACCACAGCCCTGGGGCTTCCCACCCGTGGTCCCTGCACCTCCTCTCACTGGGGCCAAGCCCCTCTCCCACCCCTCTCCCTCCCTGCGCCTCGAGGGAGCAGAACCACCCTTACTTCATTCCCAGGCACATGGTGGAGAAACAAGGTTCAGTGGCAAAAAGGGAAGATGATGGGACAACTGGAAAGGTAGAGAGACAGGCATCTGAACCCAATTTACCTCCAGAAGCTCAGGGAATCAGAAACCTACTTATCTTCTCTAGGAAACCAGATAACATCCACATGGAAATGAGTTATTTTCAGAGAATAAGAGGGGTAGCACAGGGTTTTTCCCAGTTGTGCTTTACATCCTGTCGATCATACTGCTTCCCGCTTTCCCACTGTAGAATGAGGAAGACATAAATCAGAACATCATTATTACCAACACAAAAGGTTAAAGGTCTTAAAACAAGTTCCTTAAAAACATACAGTGTGTCAATAAACTATAATTTAAAAAATAAGTCAGAGAAAAAAATGGGTAAGAGGGTTAAAATAACTTGAATTTGTTTTTCTCCTAGCATGGAGGGGTTTGATAGAGAAATTTGGGATTTACAGAGTGCTTTGGTCTGGTGAGCCCATGGTGACTTAAATCCCTTCTGGTCCCTGCAGCTCTGAGTACTTAACAAGTGAATCGTCCTAGACACAGAAATTAAAATTTCTGGTTCATGCTCATGGCAACTGCAGCCTGAACACAAGTAACAGAGCACCCTTTGGTCCAAGCAATTAATAGTAGTATTTGTTTTCTAAGAAAGAGGACAGGCAAATGCTCCAGCTCTTGTTCCTAAGTGAGAAGATTTGATTAGCACCAATATATACAGAACAGTTTTTGCAACCTGAGGTACGGTGCTTGGACAGCACACAGGGATACCAAACTAAATGTTTGCTGTGAAGGAGCTCAGAAATGGTATAGCTTTAACATTAAAAATAAGCCCAAACTGGAGTTCTGAATTCCAAGAGTTAAGAGAGAGGGATTTAAAAAAAAAAAAACAATAAGAAGAACAAACCCCAAAACTCCAACCAGCCAAGAAAATCCAAGCTATTAAAGAACCCACAACAAAGCATTTTGCACTGGAGACACTAGAGGGAAGCTCACTTGAAAGCAGCTGCCAGTGCTGAACAGTACTAGTCTCAATGCACTCTACTCAGCAGACTGGAGAATTTCAGTAGTAATTCACCATTTCCCCTGATCAGAATTATCTCTTGACATATTCCATAGGTAAGAAGCAGGAATGTGTTTAGTTCCTTCATTTTTTCTAAAACTCCCATTCTGTAAGAGTATTTCAGTAGAAATTCTATGATAAAATAACTGCACAGCACAAGCCCAGAGCAGCAACCACACTCTCACCATGGTTGGGAGACTGCCTTTCACACCTACAGACTTAAAATCATCTCTTGCTGCTTGTGCTTTTTAAGTTTCTTTAAAAATGCCACCTTTAACATTAAAACCTGGCAGTTCATCTGCATTTGTGCAGCATCAAAGCTGCTGCCCCAGATCCAAGAATTAATTATTTCAGCTAGTCAAAGATCATTAACTTAGCAACTTTTTGTTCTTGTGCATTCTTTTGAAAACACTCATCAGTAAACAGGTCAGCTTCTGCCCTCAGTAACTTTTTAAGGCAGAAAAAACTCAGTGTGCTCCTTTGCACAGAAAAGCTAAAGAAAACAATGAGGAGCTTCAGCTCTCCTGAAAATGAGAAAGCTGGAATACTTAAATGAAAATTGCTACAATATGTGAATAAGGTACTAGTGTAATAAATTGTTCAGATAGTGCTTGCCTCCTGAATTAATCAGCTTTCCTGAGACTGGAGAAACTACCCCACTGAATTTACTGAGCTAGGGAGAGAGAGAGACTGGTGTGACACTAACACAGTCCTAAGCTAGACAGAATCCCTCCCCAGTGGCTATTTCACAGCAAGAGCTGTAAGCCTAATAACCTTGGAGATGACAAATACCCTCTTAACTCAACCCAAAGAAGCCCGTAAGTGTAACCCTTGTTATCCCCCCTAACCCATGCAGCAGCAGTGGGATGGATCTCTAGCAGATGAACATGAAATTCAGAGCAGCCCCTGACCCAAACTTCCCAACACACAAACATGGCCTGTTAACTCCAGTCATCACATCTGCTTTTGGCTCTGGTCTAAAAAAAGGATTTAATTCTGTGTATCAGACATATCAGAAAGGCAGATTAGGAGAGCACACTAGTGCTCCCCCCACACTGTTTTTTACAGGGGGTTTGGCCCAAGCCAAGTGCTCCAATTTCAATCTGCCCATCCCAAAGTTTAGGATATATAGGGATTCTGGTTTTTTCCCTTATGAAGACAGAAAGCTTACCTTAATGTTTGGATCCAGGGCCAGATTCAGGGTCAATTCACTGAAATGAAGAGTTTCAGACTGAAGAACACCTTCCCACTCCTTTGCTGATGCTCCAGTACTCCCATTTCTATGGAAATAAGCACCCCTTTTTTGGATAGCATTCATGCTAAAACAGCTCCTCCCAACCCTAAGCTGAAGTTACTAATGCACATCTTTACACAAGAATTATTTCCTACAGCTATGTTTTGACAATACACTTAACTGGAATATTTTTCATGCACAGGGTGTACAAAGTGAGTCAATGGAGTGTTTGTCCTTAAACCACTATCATACATGTATTTTGTCAGAGGAAAAAGGGATCTCAACCCTTCAATACAGACAGTATCTGGCTTCCAGACAGTGGCACGATGTAGTCTTCTGCCTTTATGGTGTTGTTCGTACAGGGTATGTCAAAGGGTATTTCAAACCTTTGAGGTATACAGGTGGCTGTCCATTTTCAGGGCATGGTGAAAGTCTCTCTCATGACAATGATCCTTTAAAGCTTCACCTTGATTCCACTTGACACTCCCCATTCCTGATGAAGGACATTCCTACTTTTGTAGGACAGAGGAGTTTTAAAGGGCTTTACTTGGTTCTGGTGCTTAAGCATAGGTAAACAAAAACAAACCAAAGAAAACCCCAGCCAAACAATGCCCGCACCCTGAATGCCTCACAACACCTGCACCCATCCTCAGCTTCCTCTCCTCTCCCCTTCAAGTGATGCAGTGTGACCAGGGTTTTTCCACTGCCCTGCCAGCACCCCCACAACACTGTGCATTCAAGGACTTTCGAAGACGGGATTGTAGCTGGAACAAGACTTGAGAATGTGCCATCGCGTCACCATTCAGCGCTGTCATTTTTTTTTTTTGGTTTGGATAAAGGACGCTCTTCCCAAACCCACTACAAGCTCTGCCAGCAGCAGGAGACCTCCAGGTCTTCCACAGCAATGACAAGTTTGGCACGGAAAAGCCCAGACATGAAGCACTCATGGCAGTGAGCTGCAGCTTGACACGGAAGCAGAGGACGCACAACTGGGAAAAGCTCACAGGAAGAGCATGACGACAACCATGCGGATGAGTTGATGCAACAGCAGCTGGGCCTTGCAGTTAACAACAGTTCCCTGCATCCTCCCTCCCCCTTGTTCCTTTGACTCTACTGGGGCTCCGGTGCTCTGAAGCCTCTCGGGTTAGTAGAAATTACAGTGTCAAGGGTGGCACTTTTGGAGCAAGTTTACACAAAATAGGAGGTGATGCTGTCCGATGCCTTGCTCGTGGTGTGTTGGGTAACAGGACATCTCATCAAGGCTCGGGGGCCAAAGGGGGAAAAGTCAAGAGAGGGTCGAGGGCTCTCAGGGCCCCTGCTGGGTTATGTGGCTCTTGTTTCTAAGGACAGGGTCCTCGTAACTGCTAGCGCAAGGTGGTGTGGAGTTTTCCAAGGGTAAGCCCTGCTGTTGGTATCCATAGTTGACATTCCCACAGGGGAAGTGGCGGAGCCTAAAGAGAGGCACTTCTTTAACACTTGCAGTTAGGGAAGATGGCTCTAAGAGCAGGGAGGAGCCTGGCAGCCTGCCAGTCACAATGTTGGGCCCCACAGTACAGTTTCCTTCCTGTCCCAGGTTCTCCCTCTCAGGCCTTTCCTTCTCCAGCAGAGAACTGTTTTTGCTGGCCTGCTTCTCCGCAAACCAGGAACCGTAGGTTGGATTCCACAGGTTGGTGGGCTTGTTTCTGGAGCCCCGACTTTTGTGAAGCTCGGAAGGGGGATTGGACTGGGCATAGGCCAGGTTGATGTGTCCCCCCCCTGTGGCTGACTGCACCTTCCCTGGCACTGGCTGTTCGAAGGCTCCCACTTTCCCTAGAGACTTTCCAGCAGTGACGGCTGATGGCAGGGGTGGTGGAGATGGCAGGGTTTGCTTATCATCCTTTCTGTCTTGGTGTGTTGAGACCAAGAGAGGAGGAATTCCTTCTGGATCGTCGGGGCGCATCGCCACCTTCTCCTCCTCCTCAGCTGATGGACCATATTCTACCGGCAAGGCGGTGTTGATGACATCGGGATCCTGCCGAAGGGAACAACGGGAATTTCTCAGAGTCTGCATCTCACACACATTGAATGACACATCACATATCTAGCAGCAGTCATGCTACAGTCTTGACACATTCCACCACCCAGAGCCCACATTCCATGAGGAGGGGATGCAGACAAAGTACAGTTAGGTGTGAGATGCAACAGGGTATCCTTAAAATCCAACTCTTTAAAAGAAAGTAACTCCTAAACTCACCATAGAACAGCAGAGGCTCAAAACCAATGAAAAGCATTTTTTATGTCCAGCAAAATTTCCTGTGGGAATGTTTTTTGGAATCTATATCATCTCGGAGTTCATAACACTCTCAGATAATATTGAGAAAGTTGGAGCCATGTAAGTATTGCCTCCACACAACAAGGGAGGAATGGGAATGCAGAGTGAAGACAATACTGGCAGATCCCTTGAAGCCTGAATCTATAGGGACTCCGGCTCTGAGCTATTTAAGCAGTTTTGAAAATTAAACTGAGAGAAAATGCGGTGATCCTGGCAACCTTTACTTATTGCTATATGCTATGGCAAGCTACAAATAACCGGAAAAAATGCCTCCCAATCCCAGGATCCAAACACACATAAAAAAAAGATCAAGCTTCCCAAATAGCAAGGGAAAGCAAACTGACTGAAGCGAACAACAGTGAGATCATGCAAGGAGTCTGCACTGATGCAGGCAGAAGAACATTTTCCAAGCTCCTCACAAGCTAAACTGGTGGTAAAAAAATAAGTAAATCAGATTTTGGTCTGGAAAGCCAGCCACATCTTTTCCCTGTTGCTCAGCCTAAAAATCCCCACTCCTTTAGCCTGGCCATCTCCACCTGCCTTCTCCAGTGCTGTCAGATTCATAAAATTGCCAACAGCTGCTGAAACCACCTGCAAAGGGTGCTCTGAACTGGGAGCATTTCTGTTCAGTGCTGACTATGCCTTAAGGATAAATGCTGAGATGGAATGGCTGGGATGAGGCATGTGAAAGCAGTGCAGGTGCTGGCCTGTCTTTGCTCTTTTGCTTGTTGGAATCTGTACCTCTACAAGCAGAAGCAGAGCTACAGGTGTGCTCTTTGTAAAGCTGTGTAAGCCTGTGTCAGCCTGTGCCTTTCAGCAGCAAAAGACAAGAAGGATCAAGAACCTGATGAGGTGAATATCCCAGCCAGGGGTCCCAGGCTGACATGAGTCTCCCTGAACTGCTGTCTGCAGTAGTGCAGTGCTGCCTCCTCATGTCCTGGCTTGTCTAGACAGCTCCTCAAGAAGAACCCTCTCCACCCTCTCATCCGAGGCGAACAAACACGGATACCTGAGTGCAGTACTCAATCCTCTCCAGGATTATGGCAAAGTTTGGCCGGTCTTCGGGCTGGTGCTGCCAACACTGGGTCATAATGCGGTACCTGGAAGGGCAGAACAGGAGGCATTCAGGAACAGCACATCCCGTGGGATGTGACAACTACTCATGGCACTCCAGGAATCATTGACATTCATCACCAATCCTGCTTCTAACAAATGAGAGTTCTCTGCCCTCCTGGAATCAGACAACTGATGCACTGGTAACCACTGGGATGTAACCACCAGTGGGGTGAAATCCAGTCTTTCAGAGAAATTACTCATCCTGAAATACCTGAATTTCATACCTGAAATCACTTGGACAATACACTAAAGGTAGGCAGGGCTACAGATAAAGGAACCCAGTTTTCCCTGCCTGTGAACAGTCAGATGCACTGAAGTTTCACAGTCAACCTAAGTGTCATGGGTTGCAGTGCAAAATGTAACCCAAAAGTGTGTATTCATCTGTTGGAACTGGGGTGGGGAATGGTGTAATCTTCTGTCAATAGGCCAGCTGATAAGAGACCAGCTGGGGCAATTTCTTTATCTCTTCCATAACCCATCCTCCCTCCAGGGAGAGATCTTCTGCTAATGGGCCATTGAGTCCACTGATAAAATTACATCATCCCATTGGGAAATGCTCCATCCAGGGGGAGAAGCCAAGCATCCCTACCTGGA
>VYXF01012383.1:940953-958480 GCA_013397295.1 Polioptila caerulea | reverse complement strand
CACCCTGACCCACAGGGTGTCAGGTTGGATTCTGACTCTGTCAGTGGGTTTGTTCATTTTGTAATACTGCATGCTTGTTTTATTTTAGTTCTTCTAAATTAAGAACTGTTATTCCTATTCCCATATCTTTGCCTGAGAGCCCCCCTTAAATCCAAAATTATAATAATTTGGAGGGAGGGAGGTTTACATTCTTCATTCCAAGGGGGAGGCTCCTGCCTTCCTTAGCAGACACCTGTCACTCAAACCAAGACACTAAGATAGATAAATATTTTGTCATCTTTAACCAAACAAGCAGCGGCCAGGACTTCTCAAATGGGCCCTGAATTATTCTCCGAAACAACAGAAAAATTGAATATTAGAGAACTCACTGGCACTGAAGTTTAAGAAGGCAGATAAACCATGATTACATCAATCTTAAAAGTAATTAACTTTTGACTAGAGAAAAAGCATTTGAAACAGAAACTCAGTTGCATGAATCTATCAAAGTTATAATCTCATACACAGGGCCAGGGCAGTTTTTAGGTGGATCCATCCTTCCTCCGTTGGTGACAAACTCCAGAACCTCCTGGTTGCTTTTGCTAGGGTAGGGCATGTATCCCAAAGAGAATATCTCCCACAGCAATACGCCAAAGGACCTGAATACACAAGCAAAGGAAAATAAAGTGAGGGATACTGGAATGACCATCACCAGTGGGCAATGCCCTTAGGTTCAGTACCATCAGCATTGCTCTTTGCAACCTTTGATCAAGGAGCTAGCGGAAATCCTGCTGTAGGATTCAGAACTAAATAAGCTGCACAGTTGTAACAGTGAACTTTAAGACATTTAACAAATACCAGTAGTTGACTGGTAGTTAGGTGAGTGAAGCCTGTGATGTAGGTAGATAAATGTAGTTGCTTTGCCCATGTATTCAGCGCTGCTCAACTGGAGGTAATCACATTGAAAGTCAGGTTATCTCAGGTTATCCTTTTCTGAGACACTGACCACTGCTGGAGACTGGAGTTACGGCAAACTTTTCCTCTGGAATAGCTACCCTGCACAAAATACCATGCTAGTGAAGCCCCACTGATGCTCTGAGGCCCACAGGCCCCACCTGTCACTCAGAGTACAATAAAAAACCCTCCCTAGCAAACACAGCCCTGGGTGCTGTAGCCTGCAAAGCCCTGGGGTTGGTGGCTGGGACAGGACCCCCTCCAGAGCATTCACCTGGTGAATGGCTTGGAAACCACAACCTCGTTGGTTCAAATTGTAGAGAGATGTGCAGCAATGGGAAACTCCTCTGCTTGGGGCTGAGACAGGCAGAGCTCAGCTGTACAAGAGTGTGGACTCGCCCTTCTGCTGGGGTTTGCTCAGGAGCTGTGTCCTGTCCAGCAGCCCCTTCCCCCTCCACACACTCCCTGAGCTCTTGCCTCCTGCTCACCCAATTTTCCTCCCCAACTCTGGCCACTCAGGGGCTCCAAGTGCTGCTGGTGGCCAGGAGGAAGGCAAAACCCACACTGTAGGACACCCTTCTCCATGACTGGCAGGATGGATTGTGTCTGCAGCCTCCCATACTGTTCTCCTCAGCTTGGAATTAATGCTTTGCTCTCTGGAGCAGCAGCTGCATCTGCTTTGATCTCCCTTCCCTGCCTGCTCACCTACCCTGGAGCACCCACCTCTGCACAGGCATGACCTTTCTGCTCCCTTGTCTCCTCAAACACTGCTGGCTCTGAAAGACCCAGCTTGTCTTTTTAGTATGTGAGAAGTAAACAAGAACATGTGTTTTTTGTAAAATATTCACAGTTTACAAAAGGGGTTACAACACAGACAGACCGGACAGTGGAGGAAAGGAAGCGCACCATGTGTCTGTTTTTGATGTAAATATCCCTTCCATGAAAGCCTCAGGAGGCATCCATTTGACAGGCAACATTGCACACCCACCCTTACGATAGTAGCTGGCTCTGCAAAGAACAAACAAAGCAGAAGAGTCAGCCAAGAATTCAGAAAATGCCATTAATATGGGATTTTTGTAATTACAAATGTTAAAATTAAGAGCCAGAGGAGAGATTAATTTAGGTGGAACAATCTAAGTGCTGAAATGACCTGTTTCTTCTCATAAAAGTAATGGAAAAGAGCAAACCATGGAAGTGCTGTTTAATCTACATCACTTCAGGCCTGATCTGGCAAACCAGTTATCCTTATCCTCCTAGGGAATTACTAACACAGTAACTGCTGCCGGCAGAGCCTCCTCCTGCCCTTTTCAACCACAGCAAGATCTCCTCACCTCATCTCACACATGGTCATCTTGGGTATACCCAGCAGGAATAAACCAAACCTATCCCGTATATACCCAGTCTAAAGCACTGTGAGTAAAATCCAAACCCCTTTGTGGGAACAAGGAGCTTGTTGAGGAAGATGCCAGGCCATTAGAGCTGGGACAGTAGCACAAAAGTGTTCCTGAGACAGGATTTACAACAGTCCTTTAGAGTCACTGTCATTTACAATAAAATCTGCAAGCCCCAAATCCCATCCTGCAGTTGCAGGAGGCTGCTCATGCAAGCTGGTATCACTGATCGTGACTGCACAGCCTGAGCATCCAAAGAATATTCCTGAACAGAGAAACATATGCAGGCTTCAAAGGCACCTTTGAAAGCTTAGTACCCAAGTGTTCATTCTGACAGTCAGTTCTGCTGATTGTGTGAGGGTGACAGATGCTATTTTGTCCCAGCAGAGCTCCATCTGACAGAGGGGCAGCATGGGGGCTCCTTGTGGAGGGGAAAAACCCAAGCAGCTCTGATACACTTGGGTTTTTGAAGGTAGCACTCTGTTTGCATCACCTCAGGCTGTGATACTGTCAGGGCTCAAGCTGAGCAGAGCCAAGCCTGGCTTAGTAATTGCACAGGAGAATCCCCAAGCAGGAAAAAAAGGAGAGGCACTGGAATAAACTGTGCGGGTGACTGAGCACAAGGCATTCCTTCTTCTGAGTCAGGGCAAATCAATTCCTCAGCACAGCAGGATATGGAGCTGCACTTCTAGAGGTGCTCTATGGAAGACGAGACATCAAACTGCAGCCCTGACTGCTTATGGTCATTAAAGATTTTCTGGCACTTCTTGCAAGAGCAGAGGTGGTTAACCCTGTGTCCTGGCTGAATTCCAGTTTGGGTGATTACATTTTCCTGACCTTCTTCTGCACCTTCCTCCTCTAGCTGCAGTAAATTGAGGAGATTTACTATTGACACCAAAGCAAAAGTGCAGGGTAGCATCAAGGAGAGAGATTAAACTCAGAATGATTTGGGATCACAAAACAAAAGGGCACATCAATGCCATTCAGGGTGGAGAATGTAAAGAAAGGAAACTGAGGACAGAGCCTATGAGGGAGGAAAAACCTTCCATGACCATTAGACTTCACTGCCCGGGAGAAAATGGTCAGGAGTGGGAAAAGTCTCCAGGACAGTTTAAGCAAACACCAGGAGGGCATCAGCTGGGATTCCCCAGGCTGGGATCTCTCCACTCTCACCTCACTAGGGTTACTCAGAGCAGCACAAGCTCTCTGTGTAAGACTGCACAACTGCAGTTGCACAAATTGCACAATCACTACTCCTCCCTCATTTCAGTGACCTCTCACTTGCAGGTACCCTGGGCTTGGCTCTGCTACCTGTATATATCCCGGGCCATTCCAAAGTCTCCAATCTTTGCCACTCTCCCAGGCCCTCGACAGGTAAGGAGGCAGTTCCTGGCAGCAATATCCCTAAAAGGAAAGGGAAGAAAAGAAACAGAAAGAGAAGAACCACTTAATCATTTGACAGCTTTTCAAGTCAAAAAGAAAACAAAAATAGTACCTACTTTCCTGAGCTGCAGAGAACCTAGAACAGCCCGAGAAGTCAGTGTTTATGGATAACTGCAATGTCCCCAATTCTTATCTATCCCCACAGCAGGAACAGTTTTGCTCTTTAACATTTTCTCTTTAAACTTTACATAACATCTTCCAGTTGAAAGGGTGGGCCTTCTGTGAGCCACCCTTCACCACAGGAGCTATTTTTATGTCTCTAAGGAGTGCAAGAGAAGCTGATTTCAGCAATGTACTGGTCCCAATATCAAGCTGTCTGGGGAATGATCCACTGATCTGTTCCTACTGTGCTTGTTCAAGTGTTGTCAAAAGGCTCTTGTACTATCAGAGATGGGTAGAACAACAATGTGCAGGTGTTGTTTAGAATACTAAAGCTGTGGGCCTGAGTCTGTGCATGCAGATAAATCTCCAAGCTCCACCTCTGCTGGGCTGGAGTAAACCTTGAGGTCTGAATAACACAATGGCACAACTTGTGGGCAGCTCTCAGAACTGCAAACTGCCACCTCTCATCCCTGCTCGACAAGCAGATTTTAGTGCTTGCCGAACACCCTGTTTTGCAGTAGCAACGGTACCTGATGTTGCCCTTCTGGCTGTGCTTGTGCAGGTGTTCTTTGAGAGGGAGAAGAAAAGGCTTCCAAAATGAGCAGACAGGCACTAAATAAAATTCATGACAGGGAGAGCTTTGAAAACTTCTGTCACAAGATTGTGTCCGTTTGCAGACTGGTCAAGTAAGCTGCACAAGTGCAGGCCCTGAGACAGGGCTCAGGATCTTTGGCAAAACTACAGACCTTTGCCAGCCTGATTTGTAGCAGCTCCTCTCTTTATTGCTTCTATGATTCCGATTTTGTCTACCTCGTTTAAAGGTATCCAGCCACTAGAGTGCAGCAGGACACAAACTTATGAAGCAGGGCATTACAAGCCCCTGCAGACCTGTCTGCAGGTCCTGCCCAGGCCGTGCTCACCTACCTGTGAATGAAATGGTTCTCCTCCAGGTACTGACACCCACAAGCAATGTCACGGGCCACGTGCAGCAAGTCCAGCATGGAAAGGGAGGAGGGCTGATTCTGCCAAAAGACAAGGGACAGACACAGGTTAAAAGCAGAAACATGGTGTGAGTCGTTGCTGATACAGCACTGGGAGCTCTGCAGCCAGTGACATACCTCTGATGCTAATACACAAAGGGATCAGGAAAATGCACAAGAGAGAGTTCATACCCGTGAACTGTGAAAGGATGAGCAATCACAACGTTACACAGATCCCAGAGACAGAGTCAGAACAAATAGAATCAGCTGGTTCTGACTTTACAGCTCCACTGGGATGCCCCTGTAGGACTTTCCCCCAGTCCTCATGGCAGATTCTTCAGAATTTTCAGCATGATTTTTGAGATCTGTAGCCTGAGCTGTTCTTCAGTGAGTTTCTTTGTATTATTGCCAGCTCCTCTCTAAAGTCACCTTGAACCATGGGAATGACATTTTGTATAATGGCATGAGTCACATTTGCTTTTTCCCTCCTCCACATCTGTGTAGGTTTTATCTTGCCCCTTAGAGCACTGACACAGTTTTGTGTAGCCAATGGCTATGGAAGACTAAGGCTGCCAATTCCTTGTTCCTGTCCCTCTGATGAAGTCCCTAGCCCTTGCCAGGAGGAGCCAGATGCTTTAGTGGAAAGGGCAGCACTTCTCAGCCCCTGAAGCCAAACCATCAGCTGCTGCCCTGGGGTGTGAATCAGTGATTCCTGTGGTGAGATTCAGTGATCCCTGTGGCCAGTCTTGTGGGAGGAAGGTGCTGCTGCCTGTGGAGTGATGAGAAACAACTGGGTGGCAGTGACTGCTCATGCCACAACAACCATTTCACAGCTAAGTGTTTATCAGCCTTAGTTATTGGACCAAACAAGCTTATCACAGTCCTCAGCTCTCTCTTAGGACACCAACCAGTCAGCCTAGTCCCCAAAAGGCACACCTGCCCTTGAGGTTCTCACACCAGGGTACAAATCAGCACAGCTTCTCCAGTGACAGGGACTGCTGGCTCTCCAACCCATCTCTTGTAATGAAATGCACCTCCAGATGGATGCAATGCTGTGCTGGCCATCCCACCTGATCTAAACCACTGCAAACGGGGACTGGAAATAAGTCCAGGCTCTGCAGCAGCCAATAGTTAAACTGTGGTCATTGGCTAGCCTAACTAAAAAATAAAAAACAAACAAAAACATAACAAAAAACCAACCAACCAACCAAACAAAAACCCCAAAAAGCCAACTTAATGTCCTCTGAAGATATTAGGGAAAAAAACATGGCTTCAATGCTTGACTAATTAAATAACTGAAAAACGGTGCATCTCTGTTTGAACAAAACCTGTTTTGTTCAGGGCCATAAACCAAAATGTGATCTTGTTCCACCTGCCTGTATTTTATTATTTACACAGTATAGTTCATTGCATGTATAGACTTTGATGACTTTTTAAAACACTGGACTGCATCTCCCCTTAAACTTCCCTCTTTACAGAATAACTATTTTCTGCAAACATAAAGCAGCTCTTTCCCTGCCATTTTGTAGGGAAGGGGGAATAATCTCTTTTACCTCTGTGAGTTAAAGTGACTCACCAGCTGCACAAGATGGCTACAGTGAGAAAGAATGCACATCTTTTTCCCTTGCAGGGCATATCTAAGTGAAAATTAATATCTCAATCTCCCCATTTCCTACTCTTTTGCGCAAGGGTCAGAAACCTGAAGTGAAAACTGAGTAAAAAGTCCAATTCTTTACAACTGGTTTCAGATTCAAGCTATACTGCAAAACAGTCAGTAGGCTGAAGCCACAAGCTGATTTGAACTGTATAGCTTTTTTCTCTTTTCCCTTTTTTTTTTTTTTCTTTCCTTTCCCTCTTTGGATGAATTCCTTCCACCTTTTATTTGGCTAAATACAATCCTAAAACAGATGTGACTGCCCAACCAAGGACAATTTAGCCATGCAATTTGTTTGAAAAATGGAGGTTTGGGATTCATTTTGCAAGGGGCAGCCTTGAGACACACCAAAGGATTCGCTTTACAGCTTTTGCTCCCCAGATGAATGGATGATGCCAGCTGCAATGCTCTGCTGCTCAGGGCAGTGGGCATGCTGGAAGCACTGGTGTGACACCTCCCAGGTGAGGCTGCATATTGCTAAAGGTGAATGAAATTCTGTGTATTGTTCAGTGTAATCACTGCTCTGTGCAACAGGCTGTACAGCATAAAGGAGGGGAATCATTTATCCATATATGATTTCTCTCCCAGAGTTAGGCTTTGATTGCTGTGCTGTGTGTGAGACAGATCAGCACTGAACCTCCCAGAACGAACAATTCTGCAATGCTCACACTGAGCTAAGGCTCCCATTCCAGGTGTCTCTGGATCTACCAGGTTGTCTCTCTGCAGATGAGGGGGAAGAAGTAATTCTGTAATAGATGTGAAATTCTATTAGAAATGGAACCAAGAAAGCCTTTAGGGCTGTCAGCCATGGACTCATGGGGAATTATGAATCTGAACCTTATGGAGTGGACCTAGCTGGCATAAATCAACATATTCCATGAGAGTCACTGGTCTTGTATCAGTGATGTTGGATGGAGATATCATTCTTGCTTAGAGTCCAGAAAAATCATTACATGTCGGCTGAACTGAAGCTTCATTTTTTACATGCAGAACACAGATGAACAACATGCAACAGTGCTGTCAGCATCTCCACCTCTCATTAAGTTGGATCTCGTGTTCTGATACCCCCTACAATTGCTTTAGCTTTTCATTTCATGTCCCTTGCAATGCCTTAAGTCGCTCCTTCCCTTCATTCACCTTCTCCTTCACCACTCCCTCTGTTCCCTTTCCTGTTTTTCAGTGTCCAAGTGCACAGTTACATGCTACATGTGCCTTGTTCCAAGGCACACAGGTCGTAGCTGGCCAGTGGCAACTGGTAGTCTCTCCAGCATGGTGCTTTCTTTTTCCACAAGCCTTGGAATTAGTGCCAAGTTGATGTCTTCCACACCTCTATTAAGTCTATCCAAAACTAGCAAATGAATTTGATGTTACTGGCAAGGCAGTGCAAAGAGCAACTGGGGGATGAAGGTAGAGACTGAATACGTAAATCTCTTTTTTGTAATTAGGCTGAAAGCAAAAGGAGCTGGGAAATACAAGGTAGTAAAAGAAATTAGCTGGAAAATACAAAAGTGGAAAGAAAATAAGGAGAAAGGCAGTAATTCATATGGTGCTTACTGCAGAGTAAGAAGTGCACCTCTGCCACTCAGTCAGTCAGATCAGGGTGGAGTGTTCAATTAATTCCTTCTGGAAGCAAAGCTCATCAAAGCCTCTTTACTCTGCACTGTCCCTTGTCTTTCCCTTGCTGTATTAGCCCTGAAAAGCTAGCCTGCTATGCCTACCTTCTGCCTGTCTTCCCTGAATGAGCTATAGGAGGAGGAAAGCAGCTCAGGGTTCATTAAGAGCAGTACAAAGATACATCCACTAGCACTGAGCCACAGGCCTTATGTACAGAGACTCTGTCACACCTCGAGTATATCTGGAAGGTAAATCCACTTCCAGGGATCCCATACTTCACCGAGCACAGTGCCCTGCACACATCTCATTTCACATCAGTCATAGTCTCCTTGCCTCGTAGTTTGTGAGCCAGCAGTCAAAAACGCACCAAGGGTGATTTCTCAGCACTCACAGGTGCCATTGGCCCCTCAGAAGCTGCCCCAGCAGCCAGATAATGAATTACCCTGTCACACTTGCCAGGCACATACCACATGGGATGGCTGCAGAAGCAGGGCAAGACAAGGGGAAAGAAGGTATTAGAATGGAGCAAAATTGTGTGGATCTGAGTCTGCACAGAGTCAGGATGTCCACATTTGCCCAGCTGTTAAAGAGGGAATGGAAACTGCTTTTCTGAATCAGTTCCAGCTTGCAAGTAACCATCTGCATTTGAAGCTCAGCTTTCCCAAAGTGTGGAAGACATGGGACAAAGCAGAGAACAGAGGCATCAGTCCAAGGTCTACTTCACTCCTGGGAGCAAGTAAAATGCAGAAACCAGGGGGAATCTTCAAGCTGACAGGAACAGGCAACCGCAAAAAGGTTGGGAAAAACAAGGAAAGAAGAGGAATGGAAGGAGCAACTGTGAAGGAAGAAAGAGAAATACTAAGGAAGCAATGGAGTGAACCATCAGCCTCTTCTGACATGGGCTTTCACAGGGGTTGCACAGAGCTGTGCTGATGAGAACAGAAATCGTGGTAAGGAAGAACTCATGACTAAGGTAGCACCAAACAGAAAAAAACTCCTCAGATCAGAAGGCGCCCATGACTTCATCCTGTCAAGATTAAGGGCTGTTTCATCTACAAAAGCAGCTGTCTCATTTTACTGCAAGTGGGTAAAAATCCCTGCTGTGCAGGACTAGTGTTCTTGGTAGTTCCTCACAAGATCTGAACCATCACTGAGTTGGCTTCTCTAATTTAAGCAGCCAAACCCCATCCTGTTTCACCTGCCCCTTCACACATGTTGCACAGCCTGGCCTGGAAGTTTTGAACAAAACACTTACCTGGCAGCATATTTTGCCTGTGCCATTTTACACTACACTGGGTGAGAGGGGAGACCACGTTGCAGAACATGAATTTCCCCAATCACCTACCACCAATTTCAGCCCATTTGCAGGAGCATCTCTAGGTGCTTCAGAAAAAAAACCTGTATTTATAAAGTCTGCTTGCTCAGATTTCAGACTTTCCTTTCTGGATGTTTAGCCTCCTTATCCAGGAAGGAGCCACTTTATTGCAACCTATTCAAGACTGCAGTGCTTCTGAGTCTCACAGACAGTTTTATATGTCCGAAAACCACACTGCATGGAAAAAATAAAAAGGTTGATCTGTTTCCAGATGCCTCAAGGAAGAATCTTATTGATACCTGTTAAAGTGAGTTTGTGTCTCTCTTGTACTGATAAAATGCAGCATTTTGTCCTCTGTTGAACGTAAGAGACAAAGTATGAAGCTGGGCCCTGGTCTTAAACTTCAGCAATATCTGTGTGACTTTCTGACCCAGGGACTCAGAGAAAACTTTATCCTTCCAAAATACTGAATTCTCTCTAGAAGTCATAATTTATTTCTTCCACATTTCTAGCTGTCTCTTCCTATTGATGCTGATTTCAGTGGGGAAAATATTTAACTCTGGACTAAAGATATTTTCTATTAAGTTGACAGCTCCAGACCGGATTGTCTTCTTGCCCATGCCAAATTTGAACTGACAGATATCCACAGACATGCATCTGATCAGCAGTTTAAATAACGGATTTATTTTTTTTTTACTGTTACTAGCTCAACATTTTTCCCCCAGCCTGCCCCCAGCTGGTGAGAGGAAGCTAAGAGTTGAGTTTAACATTAATTTCTTTAGACTTTGCTTTTGTTCTTTCTTTAGGAAGTATCTGTGATCTTATCTAGCAAACTCCAGAGATGAGGTACCTCTGCACAGCCCCAGCAGCATCTGTTCCCTGTCCTCTTGCCTCCCCAGTGGTCTTATAGCAACAGAAATTCTGTGACCATCTAAAATGCTGGGAAATAGTATCTGCATAGATCAGCTCTTTTATAGCTCAGTGTTTGCCTTGTGGCAGCAGCCCTCTAAACAAAATACAATTGACTCTTTCCTCACCGGTCGAGGCCGCGTCTCCCTCAGGAAGGATTTCAGGTCTCCTCCAGCCATGAGCTCCAGCAGGATGAAGCGGGGCAGGGCCTGCAAACTCACCCCAATACAGCGCACAATGTTCTGGTGGTTGAACTTGCTGTGGAGACAGGGACACACAATTGTGGAGCAGCTTTGACCCAAAAAGCACAGGAGCAGAAAACATTCAAACCTCTTTGCTGCAGCAAATGTTTTGGTTTTGACTGTTTGTTTGTTTTCCCCCCCAGCAAATCACAAATCTCAAAGGCAGGGCAGCTGGATAAATCTAAAGCACTGCCCCTGCATTCTGTGTCTGTCTGGATAGTGCAGGGACAGACAGATGAGGGGAAGAGTGGCTTTTGGCTTCTTTTCCTCTCTCTATTTTCTGCATTCTTTTTGGGCTACAGCAAGACTTGTGGGGCACAGAAACAGAACACGTCTGATAACAGAGATAAGTCTGCTCTTAATTTTCTCCATCCAAGAGGCAAAGTTGGGCTAGGGCGATGTTGTTCTAAGTAACACATTGACATGGAGATCTGCTTGTGGAGGATGTTTCTTGAAGTCTAGTCTCTAATACTTCCTTATTTTCCCACCTCTCAAATGTGATGGGAGAGTAGTTCCATGAATTCTGGGATTCAGACACTGATGCATGACAGGACAGCAGCATAAAGTCAATACTAGCTGTTAGTTTTGACTAGTCAAACCCAAATGCCTAAAGTATGTTCTCCTCTCTAAGAGTAATCCAAAAAATCTTATTATCAATTTTAAAATCTGGGCTTAAAATTTTTCACTCTGAGTAATGAAAACCAATGTGGATCCTTTTGAAAATTTGGCCTTTAATCATTTGGTGCCTCTTAATTTGTAAGAACATAAAAGGATGGCAATGCCTATTCTCTTAATGTTAAAACTACTGTATAGATGTGCTGAGAGGATACCACCTCTGAAGAACCTTTTTTCTTTATTTTGTTGGGCTTTGAAAGCCTACACAAGCAGTGTTCATGTGATTCATACACACCTAATGATGAGAGCTTCCATGAGGAAGTCAAGCTCATCTTGCTCTGAACACACTTCTGGCAATGTCTGGAAAAGAAAGAACAGTTTAACAAGGAGAAGATACTTCAACTTACAGATTAGAACACCAGGCACTAACATTGTCTACAGCAATCCTTCTTTCTCAAAAGAAATCTCACTCTATGACAAACATTAGAGCATTGCTAAACTAGACTGTGAAGTCTGTTGAAAGGTAAATATCAGAACTCCTGACCCATCAATGCCACTGTCATCCTCCTCCCAGCAAAGGAAATAGCCCAGAGTGCACAGAGGAGTGTTCAACACATGGGACTCTGCTGTATGGAGGATGAGGAATGAGATCACAGTTCCTGAGTTCTCTGCAGTTCAATGATCCTACCTTCCAGCAAGACTGGGATCTATAACCAGCAGCAGAACTGTGCTGCTATGTAATCTCTAAGAGAAAACAAGCTAGCTAGACTGCTGAAGGCCTGGAGACCTACCAGGGTCACTTAGGATTTAGCTTCACATCCAATGCATATCCATCCTGTAAGGGAATGGTGAGATCCCTGTAAAACCAGCCATCTCCTGCTTGCAGGGTCTTTGATGTATGTGCCAGCAGCTTTTGGCTCTGTGAAGACTTTTGGTGTCTGACTCACAAGGCTTTGGACAGATTACCAACCAAGGATGGACAGAGGATGGATTTAGTTCCCATTCCTGCAGTCTACTGTGGCTCTGTGGGAAATCTCTGCTTATTTACTATTCTCAGTCCTCTTTTAGTAGTCTCACATACCCATATGCTACAAGCTGTACCATTGCTGTGGTGGAATAAAGTGTTGTAATAGAGCAGCAACATTTCTAGCCAGGTCCTTCAGGACTTATAGCAACGATTCATTCATCTTTATTGTTGTAATGCATTGGGACTCTTGGGTGAAAAGGGCATGAAACCAGCATGATAACTCATACACTGTCACTTACTTTCACAGCCACCTGCAAGGGAGTGGGGTCGCTGGGGATCCCTGCCACCTGACCTTCATATACCTCACCAAAGGCTCCGTGGCCCAAACCCCTGGACAGACCAGAGAAGACAAGAAGGTTTTACTACAGAGAACACACATTATAACACTGTGGACACAGCTCACAGAACTGGCTCACAATTTTCATGGCAGTGTAACAGGGAGAACTGGATATTGACAATATTCAAGGGACCAGACCTTGGTGAGATCTTTCATGGACCTACATTTTATTTAATTGGAAGGGAAAGCAATCCATGGAAGTGAACATTTCCCAGTGAAATCAAGCTGCTGGCATTGCAGCAAGTAACAGAGAACACTCATCTATGATTTTGGTATCAGTGCTCAGTGGTGGGTGCTCCAAAACAGATCAATAAAGACAGGACTTTAGTCTTGGTGTTTACATATCCTAAACACACTAACAGTTCCCCTGATATTTCTGCATCACCATTAAACAAAACATTGAGCAAGAAACTAGGAGGAACAATGATTCTCAAAAGACCTGAATTCTGAACCTAATAACTTTTCCCGATTTATTGTGTGATTCTGGGCAAGTACCTTAGCCAGTAAATGGTGATGACAGTGCTTTGTAAAGCACTCAGCTCTAGGAATTTGTGCTGAGAATAGATTCTGGCAGTGATCATATTATGAAACTTAGAGTTTTATTTTGAATAAGTTTACAAGAAAAAGAGGAAGGAATAAGTGTAATCATACAATAGAACCTGGCCTATGTCCTTGTCATACAGATTTTCCCTACCTGTCTATTCAGTCCTCACTCTCTTAACATTAAGTCAACTGGTACAACAACAGCCATTTCACATCAGTGGCCTGTCATAATGACATGGTGAAAGACGGCAGAGGATGATGCTGCACCCCAAATCCAGAGCCCCTCTTAACCCTGCATGGGCTGCACATTGGGCAGTAGTATTTCCAGCCTCTAACTCTCATTCCTGCATCTCAGTCTGGGGAAAAGGCTTTCAGTAAAGCTCTCCACCACAGCATGCACTCCTGTTAGAGCCAGGTCCAGGCTGAGAGCTGCATTGATTCTGTCCTCTGCTGTATCAGTGGACTGCTTTTGCATGGGCTGTTGCCCTCCTGTCCATGTGAACAAGGAAGAACAATCTGCTCTGCTGTTCCATAAGCTCTGTCTGTAGTTTTTCCGGGATAGAACCAGTCTGGGCAATGAAACCACAATGAGCACTCATGTTGCCTGTGACTCAACCACTTTGTGTAATAACATTTTGTAGGTATCAGCTTGAGACACCATTCTTGGCTCTGCCTGATCGACCTGTTACAGACTGAGGGGATAAACCAGATCTTTACAGCTCATATCTCAGCCTCCTTCCAAAAAGTTCACTCTCCCCACCCTTGTCAATTCCCAGCTGCATCCTCTGCAATCTGCTTGCCACATTTCAAAAATCCTTTCAAAGTCCAAGTGACAAAGGGAGCAGCAGCACAGGATGCACTGGAAACCTCCAGGTGCAGTCCAGCAAGATGTACAGGTAAGGAGGAATGACATAAGAGACAGCAAAACACTGCAGACTGCATAGACTGCTCTGAGCATAATTTTTTTCAGCACCTTAAACTTCCCAGTTTCCCAAGGACTCCCACTTCCACCTTTTTTTTGTGTAACACTGGTGCCAGCATACTGTCACATTCACAAGTATACTGCAGTAGAGCAAAGTGTGCAAGAACTCCAAATTTTCAAGTTTTTCTTAGGAGACACTTCTAAGCTTTTCAGAAGTTCTCATCTAGACACGATTATCTTGCTGGCTTTATATCCCTGTCTTTTTAATACTGTCTGGCATTTTCAAATCCATTGCTTTCCTTGCTATTGCTCTTAAGGATGTCATTGTCTTTACCAAAGATCCCATCAAAGATTTAAAAGAGCCTCCTACAAGCTTCAGCCTCCCAGAATTTCATCAGCTCATGGCAATGGGCCATTCACTGCATAGCTGTAAAAGGTGTAACTGAATTGCTATTCAGTTCTCCTCACAATCCCAGGAGATGAACACTGCACCTGTAGAAGGTCAAGGTGAATGCCAAAGTCTAGTCCACTCCACATGAGCCTAACTACTGCAGCTTTGCATTTTATGAAAAGGGATATGAACCTAAAAGTGCTAAGGAATTTGCATGTGCCTGCACAAAGCTGTGTGTTCACACCTCTCTAGGAAAGCCAGGATGTGTGAGTGTACAGAGTGAAGGATGGGGAAGGCAGAGCTGCATTTACCGGATGAGGGAGATGTTTTTTCGAGGCACCTCTTTAAGGTCACTAATGGATGTGGTCTTTCCTGCAAAGCAGTAGTTGGGGTTGTAGTCTGTCATGATGGTGGAAGTACGCAGCTTGCTCAGTTTGTATTCTGGGCTCTGCAGCTCCATCTGCATGGCCTGCAGCTCCTGGTGCTTGCGGCGGTACACTAAACACAGAGAACACAGTTAACCACCTACAGAGGCTGGATCTGGGACAGTCCTTCTCACTGGCATTTACTGGGATGTGGCCAAACTTCAGAGAACCACACCGGCCGGTGGCACTGGCATATTGCTGTACGTCAAATAATTACACAAAGAAAATGGGACCTGAAGATACCCAGGAATCTTTGATTTACACATCTTATGAAGATAAGGCTTGTTCATGGACTGTCTGGAAAAAGTGAAATTAATTTCACTTGGAGAGATCAGAGAGTTGTGATGTTTTTGTTCTTCTCTATTTAGTTTAACCAGACCTCCCAAATATAAGTCCAGTTTGAAACTTGAGGGAGCTGGGGTATGACCAGCTTTCCTAGTCACAGAAGTGACTAAAGTCTGAAATTAATTATTGCATCATATTGTTCAAAACGGGTAGTCTAAGCTGTTCCCTCAGAATAACACACCATACACAAAAAAATAGCTAATTTTTCAAAGCTTTCTCTGTTTCTAAACAACAGAGTAGGATTACATTTGAAGTACGGTAATGCTTTATTCCTTGTGTCGCTTCACTGATATTTCTGCAACACCATTAAAAACCACACCTTGAAAGAAGACATCCTGAGGATATTCCTTGAAATAGTAACTGATATTGCAGGATTTTTTCCAAAAGAAGATGACAATCATGAGCAGGTTAAATCACTATTGATTTCTGTGGGAGTTGGATTGAGTCCAAAGACTGTGACGGTAACAGTTATTGCATCTTCTCCAGCAGATGTTGCTCAGGGGAAAAATTTAAGGGGTAAACATGCACTTGCAAAGGCAGATGGATGTAATGACCTATCCACAAACCCTTCCTGTCCACCATTTACCTCCTCATTGCCTTTGCTTTGATTTTTTAAATCGTTGCCCTTTCCTTAGATGGAAACGATAGGCTCATTGGATGGAAAGAGGATTACTCTTCCACTCCTGAGAAGTATTTAGTCATTGTAAAAATGTACTGTCAGAACAGAAATCATAGATGTAGGACCATGTGTGTGCAACTGATAACTCCTGAAATTCTTAAAACTGAAACAGCTGTGCAAATCTAATTTCCTGCTCTGGGTTCATCCCTCTCCTCCCCCAGACCATACGTACTGTGGACAAAGAAAAGTGGCAAAGCTGTGGTTTGAATCTCTGACTGCTTTTTATTGATTCAAATCTATTCTGCTTGCACCAAATGCAGGTGAGTGATTGTTTAAAACAAGAACATGAAAAGGTGAAAAATACCTTTTAGAATTTCAAATTAAAATGCCAGGAATACCCACATCCTACAAAGTAGCAGTTTGTGAAAGGGGAACCAATGTGAAAGTTTAAACTTAAATGTCACACATGAAGAGGTGAAATCTGTACATAGGAACACAAATAAAGAAGCTTTTAGGCATTAAACAGCACCAGATCTTACAAACTCAGAAGCAGCTGTGTTCTGGCAGCTTCACAGTACAACACAAACAAAAATATCTCTTTTGAGATGCAGTCAGTAGCTGAAGCCTCCTTGAACTGGTCATTGTGGTTAGAAACAACTACAGAAATCTGAAGTTAAGATGTGTGTCAGAAGGTGTCATTAAATACAGCTGTAGCTGAAAACCTGACTCCTTTTGCCTCTCTGGGCCCAATTATCCCTGGCTCAGATTCACTCCTCGTATGAAAATATCTTTTGCAGAGAAACACTCACCTATCATGATTCCCGAAAAAGCCAAAATTAAAGCAGCCACCAATGCTGAAGTCACTACAGACAAGACCAAGGAGAAAGGGAGATGAACCACTGGCTCAGCTGCAACAGAAAGGAGAAGAATTTGCGTGTTTGAAATTATCTTCCAGAAGCCACTTTTTTGCAGTCATTTTTTTTTCTGCTCTTCCTTCCATTTACTCATCTGCTGCTCCAATAGTGTAGGAGCAACCTCTGGTATGACCAGTTCGCAGGATCTATGACTTCTCATACCTCGTTGTTTCACTTTCCTCAATTAATATTAAGCCATTAAAACAGATGGTTCACTCTCAATGAATTAACATGTGAACTCCCTGAGTGTGAAAACAAGACCATAAAAAACAGGGGCAGGAGGGGGGTGTGTGGAAAGAACATTACATTGTCAGGGTTAAAGTGCTGCTATCAATGCCAAATCACAGCAAAAACAGGAGGAGGGCTGCAATGTATCATCTCTTAAATGCATGTAATCCAGGCAGAAAAACCTGATAACAATGTAGTGAAGCTGCATCCTCATGTGGGATCATGTTATTAAGGTTTACTTCACCTTGACAAAATGACCATACTTTTTACCCATCTTACAGGCAGGAATGGTAAAAACACAACAATTTTCCCATGCCAGTGACAAAGCTGAAAGCAGGATCCCAAACCCCTGGGGTGATCTGCTCTAATTGCTGCACAAGAATGTGAAGGAAACCTAGTAATGGAGCTCTGAGTGCCTGGTTTTGAAAGAAAGGCAAGTACAGACACTGTATTTAGTTTTTCTTAATGAAATCTTGCACAAAATTTCTCACAGTTTCTGAACTTTTGCCTTAAATGTGGAAATCCACAGGAATCACTTTCCTTCACCTTGCACTTTTTTTTTTTTTTTTTTTTTTTTTTAG
>VYXF01012383.1:888104-940743 GCA_013397295.1 Polioptila caerulea | reverse complement strand
TTTTTTTTTTTTTTTGTTCTTTAGAGAACTGGGTTGGAATTTAGGTTCAGCTGGAAAATTCCTACAGCAGGCAAACTTTCAGGATTTCAGAGCAGAGTCTGAACACCAGCATAAGCAGGCACAAAATTTGACTCTGCTCAGATCTGCCCAGGATGCCAAACATATACTGTAGAGCAAAGCAGCCCTGCTGCTCAGTGCCCCAGTCCTCAGCGCTGATGTGGCTGTATCCTGGCAAAATAACTCTGCAGCATATACCAGCAGAAAAGAAGGTAACATTCATTTGCAGCCAGGTTTAAGAAAGATTAGACAGCACTTTCAGGATGTCTTACAGTCCAAACTACATCTTCTGGCTGTGCGTTTTCTGTTCCACATTTTAGCAGTACCCCACACACCCACTTACCTGTGCAAGACACACCATCCTCAGCCAACTCTGTGCCTGGCTCACAAAAGCAAATGACTTTTTGAGTCTCAAGATCAACATGGCACTCGTCCATCTCACAGTGACTGCAGTTAAGGTGCAGCCTAATTTCCACCTCTCCGTGTCCCTCTGTCACTAGGGAGTGGATGAAGAAGCTGAGTTAATTACTGTAAAGACCATTCTTATAATTTCCTTGGGCTCACCCTTTTCTTTCCCAGACTCTTTCCCTCCCTCCAAAATCAATCACTGCAAAATCTTCAAAACTTTCCAGCTGAATCTACCAGGCCAGAGTGCATCTGTGTTTGAAAATACTTCTGGCTGTCCTAAAGCAAACTTTTTTTTTTTTTTTTTAACAAGTAGGTTTTTTTGTTGTTTTCTGAACACACTGCAAACATATTAAGAACACTGACTTCTGAGAAAACATAGGTTGGGGTGGCAGAATTTATCCACTCCCATGCACTGCTGGGCAGCACCTGGATATTTTACCAAGGGACACTCAAAGGAATTTGCTTGTTAGTGAGCAGTCAGGTGTTTTGTCTGTTTCTTTTCTAAAGGATCTGATCTACGAGGTTCTGTCATCACTTTCCTTGTCCAAAATTATTCTGCAGACTGGTAGACTGTAGTGCTGGGAGTGTTTCCTAATAGGCTTGATGTTTCCTCTCCCTGTTTTTTTTTTTTCCTGCTACTTCTGTCTATTCTCTGCTGTACTTTATATACTTTCTGCCTCTTCATGTTCATGGCACTGAGCTGTACCCCAAAATGTTACAAGAGGTCCTACTATTTTTTAAATGAAATAAGCTCATGAGAAGACTTCTGACCAATATGAATACCTTTGAGTGCTGGAGTGTATAAAGTACCAATTGGATTAATAAAGGACACACCATCCTCCCCATCCATCTCTGGGTCATTGTCCACTGCAGCATTGCCACCTGTGTCAAACCAGAAGTTACCTTAACAGACTGAGGCTCATAAAACAATAAAACACAGATAAATGTGGCAACATGCATGAACTCAGCATATTTAGGGAGGCATACAAATGAAAAAAAAAGAGAAAAATTAAAGCTTTTAATATATAGGGAATATTTAGCAAGTTATGGCCTGAACTACTGGACTTTAGAACTTCAATTTGATAACAGAAGCTTGTGACAATCAATTAATAAGCTCTGTTTAGGCAGACTTTTGCAAACTAAGGCACAAACTTCAGCTTTAACCATTTGGATGCTGTGAAACATACAAGTCCTTCTTAAAATTTATGTAGCCAAAAGACTGGAAAGCACCAGTACTCCAGGGCTAAGTTAGTACTGTTGCTGATCAAGGTATGTACTGTGGCAGCAGAGGGAATGAAAAACCTGATATCCTTCCTCTCCTTTGCACCCTAAAAGCAGGGTGGTCCACCAGGAGTAGGGACTGAAGGAATTTATGAGTTGCTCATTTGTGCTGAGCATATAGAACATACCAGAAGCAAAGTACGGGCAATAGATAACAAATATTGGAAACACAGTATAGGCCATATATTTTGTACTTCAAGCATGCAACAGTTCCCCCACCCCACCCAAAAATAGCTTTTTCCCTTTAATTTTCTTCAGTGAAATAGAAAAACATCACGTGAGTCATTCTGTTGGAAAAAGAAGCATTACACAGGAACATTGGTACAAAACATGCACTTAATCATTTAAATGCATTACTTCCTCTCAAGATTTCTAGTCTACCACATACTTAATTTAAGCTGTGGAGAACCAGGGGTTAAAGAGTCCACCACAGCACAGATGGCTGCAGAAACTACGTGGCCCAGGAGAGAATAGGTTAGTAGAGATCTCAAACCTGGCCCACACGAGTTGTAATCAACATAATGCCATCTGAGAGCTGCCCTGAGACAGAGGCACATGAAATTAGCTCCTTGCTGTGCTGGCTGGCAGCCTGAGCTTCTGCCCCCAGAGACCACCTGTGCAGGACCAAGGCCCACCCACAGCAGGGCAGGGGAGAAGCTGCGTCTTTCCCCCGGCCTAAAGCCTGGCTGCCAGTCTCCAGGACCAAAGTCCTCCAAACACAGGTGCTGGCAACAGGAGCACATAGCTGTGGCTCCTCCTCCTCCAGCACTGTCACCCCGACATGAAAGGCTCAGGGATCACAGCAGGATCTTAATGTCACATTTTGCAGAGTGCAAAGCCAGGGTTGCAGTTGAAGGACTGGCATCTGACTCTTTGCTCAAGGACTAAGTGCCATAAGTTCATCTAGTGATAAAAAGGCAACACACAGACATACTAGTACATAACAGTCAAATATGCTAGCTACAGGAGAGTTATCATCAGCATTTTGCTGATCATTAGCACTAAAGGAGGGGAAGGGACACCTTGAACACAAAGCCACTTTACCTATATATCCTCCGCCTCCTCCACCTGAGGAGCACCCCCCTCCACCCCCTCCGAAACCCCCTCTTGTCTCCCACCCCCACTTCTTCATGGCCTGGGGGCAGGATCTTCCTCCAGTAGCACCTTCCAACAAGGATTTTCCTGACCACAGGAAGGAAGTGTTATCATTCCAGCCACCTCCACCACCTGCAGTTGAGAGAAGAGAAAAGGCACAGCCAGGGGTTACTTTTTGTGTAAAAAACACTTAAGGGATCTGCAGGACAAACATCCATTCAAAACACTGCAGATGAAAGTTCTCATCTGCACCTCTTTTCACCTGCAATACAAGGATGAGTATTTTCTATTGAAAATGTAAAAAGATATCCCAGCTTAGTCTCCAATCACTTCTTTCTGTTTGACAGAGCCTTCCTCTTCTCTTTGACTAAAACACTTTTGAAAAATACCAGTGTCAGTTCTAAAGTAGAACAAACGGAATTTATTGAAAGGGGTGTGAAGGGTGTCCCACTCCTGCTCTCCACACAACATACTTACCAGTATGTACCACTTTCAGCTCTTCTGCTTGCTCAGTCCAAGGTCTCTTCACAGAGACTTCTAGACATGGTGCAATTATGCTCTTTCTGCATTAGCCAGAGAAACTCTGCATATGTCCACACAGCACAAAGCAGTGCAGGGAGCAGGACAGCCACACTGACACTGCAAACTCCCACATCAAAAACCAAACAACTTTGTTTATGAGAGGTACTGCTTTATTTTGGGAGAATGCTGCCATTGCTATGGTTATACCATCTCTGATACCCTCATTTACACCAAGTATCCAGCACTGTGGGTACCTTCTATTTGCATCTGTTATAATCCTCTTTTCCCCCTTAACTGTATTCTTATGAGTTTTGCCTCACCTTCTTGTGAGGAAGAGGAATCTGGGAGTACCACATATTCACAAAGGTTTTCTTAAAAGGAATAAACTTTCCTTACCTGCAGCTCCTGAATTTCCATTCAACCCTGGAATAGAGGAATCATTCTCCAGTCTTTCTGGATGAAATGTGTCCGTTTTGGCCCTGTAGGCCCTGCCACCACCCCCTGCTGCAATTATCAAGGGGACCGGTTCTCCATTCTCCATCTTAACAAATGCAGAAATAAAGGCAATGTTCAAACTGAGTCAGGCATGTAAATGGAAGTTCAGCCACATGATAGTTACTGCCTGTTGCACCAAGCAGGCATCTAGGACTGCTCAGCTCTGCATGCTGTCATAACATAATTTATGCACCCACAATCAGAAAATTAATGAATAGAAAATTAAAGAATAGTCCTACCAAGTTCTGCTACAGGAAACAGCAGTGTCAGTAGCTCTATGAATTGAATCTACCATAGTGATGGCTCTTAAGAAAGCCTGTAATGTCCCATGTGATGACTCTTATCAAATGAAACAGCTAAGGATCACTGTTCTGCACAGTGTCTCCTCTGGCAAAGGACTGCCTGAAACCAGTGTTTGGAATGAGTACTGTCTCAGCTAGCACAGGACAGGAAACACCAGTTGTCCACAGCTACAGGACTGCCAACAGAAAACATACAGGTATCCTTATCTTTCGTAGTCAGGCCAAATGTATAGCTGAAGTCTCACATTCTACAATGACAGAGTTGCATGAATTTGCCCTTCACTGTAGAACTGTGCTTCAGCATCTCAGTTTTTCGATAAAAATTGAAAAACAACCCCAACCCAGTTCAACCCATTATGTTTGCAAAGGATACTCCAAGCCACTGAAGCAAGTGTGGCCATATTGCACATATTGCACAAAGAAGTGTGAAGGACCAACCCAGATCCCTACATCTCTCAAGTGGAAATTGAGGATACCCAGAGGTCACTCTGTGGACCCTCTCCCTGAGGTGTGTACAGGATTTCTCAGAGGCAGGTGGCAGGATGTGTTGATGCTGAAGGTGCATGGGGACTGTGTTTCCATACCTTAAATATGTAAGTGGCACCGCCCCCGCCTCCACCTCCTCCTGCCCATTCATTGACACTTCTGTTCACACGAATCTCTTCTTCAATCACATTGTTCTCTCCAATGCAGACTTTCTGGATGACATCATTAGTCTGCAAACAGAAGACCAGGCCTGAATTCAGGTGAGAAAACTCCATTCCCTTGTATAACAGAGGCCTCATGAACCCTTCACCGTCCCAAAGCAAGAAATTGTGCTCCAGTGAAACTACATGAACAGAATCAAGTGAATGCTTTTCTGGCTTTTTGCCTCAACCTCCACCAGAAGAATTTGTTGCCATTTTTAATTGAATTATTTTGAAGCAAGCTCAGTGCTGATTCCTCTTATCATGTAAAATGGCTCCTTAAACTTTTAATGTACCAAGTGTAGCAGAATTTGCTGCAAACATTTCCCAGCATTAACAGTCTGTATTTCACAAATGTAGGAAGGGAGTTACTGGGCAAGGATGTGCCTTGTCCCATGTCACACGACAGCCGAATGGCAGAGACAAGAGAGAACCCAAGTTTGTTTAGCTCATTTCCAGTCCCCCGTTGGATGGGGGAGACAATGTGCTGTTGATTTTAGTAGAAATTTTACTGCAACTACCACTGTCTACTAGAACAGCAGCAATCCCCTCTTTGATTGCAATATTCACCTGATGCTAATAAAAATACCTCACTAAAAATCCACCATATTTCCTATTTAGCATTTTTTCCCTCCTATCAATTATCATCGAACACACTGAACTTTCTGTATGAGGCAAATCCTTGAATTTACTAACTGATTCCAATCACAACATTAAACCACCATTTATACCTCCTTCAGGACTATGACCTAAGTTTTTTTNTGTGCTGTTGATTTTAGTAGCAATTTTACTGCAACTACCAATGCCTACCAGAACAGCAGCAATCCCCTATTTGATTGCAATATTCACCTGATGCTAATAAAAATACTTCACTAAAAATCCACCACATTTCCTATTTAGCATTTTTTCCCTCCTATCAATTATCACCGAACGCAGTGAACTTCAAGGAGGCAAATCCTTGAATTCACTAACTGATTCCAATCACAACATTAAACCACCATTTATACCTCCTTCAGGACTATGACCTAAGTTTTTTTTTTTAATTTAAAATTGAAGCACTATAGTGCATGACAAGCAGGACCCTTTTGTGAGTATTTTCAAGTTGCAAACTTTGCTTCTAGCTTATTTTACTTTCCAGGTTTTGTCTCAGTAACACTATTTTGTTATATCACACATATATTGCAGACTGAACCTACTAAATCACCAACATTTTTAGGGGAAGATGCACAAACATTTTTTATAGTAGGACTGACCTTCTGCTTCCTTCTACTTCCATTGATGTGTTTTCTTTTGGAAGAAGAACTTGATAAAACCATGCTCAAATTCCAAATTATTTTGCTTACCACGAAATATCTTCTCAGTTGTGCCAGAGAATGAGTGGCATCCATTTTGTGTGCAGACTTGCCTAAAGAGCTAACAGTCCTTCCTTCCCTGTTTTTTCCCTCTTCTTAATTGATTTGGAGTTGGATGGGAATGATTAATAAAATGACAAAGTCAATGACCCAAAGGAACCACTAGATTACAAAAAAAATAATCCTTCATGGCAAAGACATAACTGATTACAATCCAATCTAGTAAAAGTCCCCTCTACGAGTCAATGCAATCTCTTTGCCTCAATGAAAGAATTACATTAGCACTCAATAAATTCTCACTAAGATTACAGTGGCCTGCAATTTAATGAGTCCATATATTACCCTCAGCTGAAATGTCCTAGTTAAAGACATTGGATGGACATTTGTGTTAGGCCATTTCTCATTTCAAAAAGGCCTTATATTAATGGTTTGTTTGTAGATATGTGTAATTCTAGTTTTAACATTATTTACTTCAGCAGGCAGCCTTGAGAACCCCTCTTACTTGTCGATATCCTTCAACCTTTCTCTGCTCTAACAGACTGCTAAGCTTTCATCTCTTGGATGCCAGCCATTATCAGCTGAGAAATGCACATCATTTAAATGTCCAGCTCAAACCTGTAGGTGAAATTTCATCAGATAATGCTTAGTTTTCTCCATGAGAGTGTCTTATTCCCACATCCTTCTCCAAAGAATACTAAACAATTAATAAACTACTGTGCATGCAAATAGTGCCCATCTTTCTGTCAAGACATTGGCAGCAAGGGTTGGTTAGAAACATAAAATTCAAAATTGACCCAACAATGGTTGATTTGTCTTTCCTATTCCCATATGGAGAATAACCAAGCAAGCCCTGTCACGTGGGTGTCTCCAGAGGTGCAGAGTATATGATAATGGCAGGGCTGGGCTGAGTAGTGGAACAAGGGCAAAACCCTGCAAAGTCAGCCTTGAAGACTGATCTCCAGAGGAACGGAAGGCAGGGCTGTCTTTTGTCTCCAAATCCCCACACAGCTTCTCTGAGATAGTCAGATCAGCCAAGAACCTGTTGTGTAATATCAACAGGGCCTAAATGATGAAGAGAGAAGAGGGATATTGTACTCCCTGTTCTCATGCTCTCCCAGTAAAACTGTGCCTATTCCTTGACTCCTATAGCCCCAAAACCCTTGAGGACAACATTTTTCTGTGTGAAAAGACAGAACTCTGTGGATTGGTAGAAGGGATGAAGGCAAAAGAGAAAGGCAATAACTTACACTAGGACAAGCATCTTCTCCTTGCTGTCCCACCAGGATATACAGTGTATCATCCTTCTGGAGGTCAAAAATTCCCAGCACAGACACTCCATGGGACCGCACCATGGTGTTCTTCCCTCCTTTTCCACCTGCAGCTCCATAGCCTGAGATGCTGCAGAAAAAAGAAAACAAGAGTTTTCCTGCCACCTGAGTTGTTCCAGGCAGGTGGAAGGAAGAACAAACCACTTCTGAGCATGGAGTGGTGTGTACTCCTGAACACAGTTCATAAAGCTGTGCTCTGAAGACCTGACATTCTAAATAAATCTAAACCCAAAGCCTAAAAACTGGTTTTCTGCTCTGTTTGAATCTGTGAGCTTGGGTAGCTACAAAACAGATTCTTTCACATTGATTATTGGGCAAACATTGCTGAGAACAGAGAGAGCAAGTCTCTATAGTTTCCAGCTTTAATATATGAAACACATCTTGTTTCCCAGAAGGCATATCCTTGAGAAGTTTGCAGCAAGGAAGAGAAAGGACAGAAGCAGAACTGGTAAAAACAGGACATATGGCTAAAGAGAGCATTAAGCATGAGATTGACAGAGGGAGATTTGAGAAAGTAGACAGCATAACTGGTCCTGGTAGCATGGACCAGATGGAAAACAGCTCGCTTATTCCCAGGACCAGAGGAATACAGAAAGAAAAGTAGATGGAGATTACACTACCTGCAGTAAACAATGAACGCAAAAGCCCCCTGGCCAAATTCATGTGATCAGGAACATCTCACTGTCTCCAGCCAGGAGTGGGCAGGTTACACACAGGCTGCTGCAGTCTCAGTTAAGGCTCTGGGATTTTTATTTCAAGCAGTCAAGATTTAGAGGTGCTTACTGTTGCTGGTGTACCCAAAGATGTGGCTGTAACATTGTATTTTTAAGCTCCTCCCTCTCCTTTTCTAACAGTGGGCATACTTAAAGCAGCTTCTAGCAAAGGATTTAAAAGCACTTTTTAAAGATCATGACAAAACACATTTCTGCTGCAACAAAACACAGAGTTACTCGACTTTCTGAGTGGATGAATGACGGTACAGCAGCTATTTAGATCTAAAATTAGCAGGGAATTCTCCACTGACATTAGCAGCTTTCCATCAATTTCTGTGGGAGCAAAATTCCACCTGGAGCACGTAACCAGAGACTGCAGGACTCAGAACTCAAAAATTGCTCTCAGCTTCCTACCAGGCACAGCTTAGGTGCTCTGCTTTAACGCCTCCTTTCCTCCAGCACCTGGCTGCTCTCTGCCCAGCAAAGTCCTGCCTGCAAACAGGCAGTGTCTCATAAAGCATATTAGATCCTGGCAATGTGACATGATTATGTTCATGCCACTGGTGATAACCAAAGCAATCGGTCCTCAGTTAGGCTGTACCAGAGCCAGCAGAAAAAGTGATGGACACAGCACTGGACCACCCTGAACAGATGCTGCATGAATCTGAAGACTGAGTTGATTTGCTACAGAATTTTGCAATGGCTAATGAGGTGCACTACCAGGCACAGCAAGCTGGCAGGGCTAACTGGCTGCCAGTAGGGGCCATACTTTTCCCTGTAAGAACAGATTTTACATACAAGCAGTGATGTCAGAAAGCTCAGGAAACCCAGTCTGGCCTCATTCAAAGGCTGAAGACAAATAAAACCCAGTATATTCAGGTGACAGTCATTCCCTATTCAAAATGGATGTCAGTATTTAAACAGTTATCTTAACTTCAAACTTTAAGAGGATCCCTTTCATTAGGAACATCTTTCTTTAACAGGAGGAAGAAAGCCTTTTAACCTTATTGGCCCAGAAGAAAGGTTCAGCCCATCTGGAGCAAGAACACAGAGTACCTTCCACTGCCTTTCTTGTTCTCTTTTACTATGACACCTGTGGGATCTGAAAAGGAAGGCCACACCTTGTGGAAGGGTCAGGATGTACAGAGTGCAAACCAGGCTGCACAAACCAGGGCTGGAGAAAAGCATGCACCCTGACATCCAGATTATGGGAAACACTGGAGCTAGTCTTGAGAGTATGAGAACATGCTGTGCCTAGGCTGCCTGACTCAGAATGACACTTTTTTGCACACCACTGGGCTGTGTTCTTGTGCCACCTTACGTGAAGGGACCATAGAGAAGAGAGGACAGTGGAAGTGACCACAAGTGGGGCACTCAGCAAAATGGACCTAAACCTCTTCCTTTAAGAATGGAAAGAAGTCGATAAAGGATGGTAATGTATAATTTATTACAGTCCACTTCTCTCATACTTGGTCCTGAGACCTAGATGACTGGAACTTCTGAATGCTTAGAAGGAAATATGAAACAAAAAAATATTATTTTATAATGTTTAACTTCATTGTTACACAATGAGAAGTTCTGTGGGAGTGAACCAGAGCGTCTAAAACTCCAGTTTTCAAACGTGGGCGCTACAGTGTGCAGCAGCCTACTCAGACTTTTACAGATGGTGGGGTTTTCTCGGTGTGGTTGGTTTGTGCTGGCAGAATTTTGTGCAAAAACGAGCTGTCTGTATTTTAGTAATGCATATTCTGCCTCATGTTCTCAAAATTGATATCCTTCTTGTGCTATTACCAGGAGCGTACATTACACAGCGTAAGACACACTGATGTGGCAGAACATCAGCTTTCTCGAGAGCCCAGAGCCAGCAGGAGGGTTTTCTCCCTGGGTCAGGTGTTTCAGCAGTGCCCATCAGGAAAACTTACGGGACCCACACTACAGCAGGCCTGCAGGGCAGAGCTAAACACAGGCAGTAAGTCCAGACTCTGGGAAGCCCTGGAATTGATATTGCAACTTGACATTTTCCTAGGGCTATGCTATGCTGGCGGACTCTGCTGCCCCTTCAGCAGACCAGAATCAGGAAGATGTCAAGTTAATTTAAGCCCACAATTGCCTCCTGCTTTCCCTAGGCTGTGAATTTTCTACTATAGCCTTAAGAGGTGCAGAAGAGAATGTCATCCCTTTATATATATGTTATGCACGACATTATACATCTATTATCTATACAGAATCTAAAATTCTGTTAGGTCATTTATAGGACTTAAATAGACAGGTCATCTCTGCAGGGCCCAGGGTTTGTATCGTGCAGCAAAAAATCAGCCTACAGTTGCACAGGAATTCTGGCTCTTCTTGGACTCTTATATTAAAGAAATGACAGTGCTGTAAGCTTTTGGGTTGTTTTGCCTGTTCATTTTTGAGCTGTACTTTATAACCATATTTACTGGATACTGGTTCTGAAAAATTCTATTCACCTCAGGCAACTCCTTGTTGATAGCTGGGTAAAATATCGGTAATGCTTTTTGCATTACCATCAATCCTTGTAGGAATAGGCACTCAGGCAGAACTTGTGCCTAGCCTAGCCAGTTTCTCAAAACTGCTTTGCCCCAGACCTCTATTAGAGACTGACATCTAGCCTCAACATTAACATTCTTTTTCAATATAAAGGGAAAAAAAAAAAAGATGAGATCAGAAAATCATAACTGAAATTTGTTCAAAGCCTTCAATGGAATATTTTGCTTTGAAATCCAAGATACCATCATTGGTTTCAATATGGAATGCTGCATAAAAAATGCTGCATAAAAAAACACCACTAGAGAGTCACTGGCTCAAACTGACAGTACTGCTTACAAAATGTAAGCATGGAGTGGCTTCATGTTACCATTCAGATACAGTACACTTCGATTGTACTTCTTTCCCCAATAAGAGCAAAAAGAAAACATGATGGGTAAAAATCTGATTAAGTAGCATTGAACCGTATCAGATCATCTCTCTTTGAAAATAACTCCACAGGGGGATTTAAGTGTTAGAACCCTCAGTATCACAGAGCCTACCATTTAGGTGGCTGGCTTCCAAAATCAATTCTACTGTGGTAAGCCAGGCTTACAAGCTCAACTTGCTGTGTCTAGATTCAAAAAAGTGAAGATGCTGAGCAGAGGTTGATGCAAGCTGTCCTGTAAGAAATGCTGAGACGTGATTGTGCCTTCCACGCCAAGCGAAGGGTGAGAAAAACTCATTCTGATCCCAGGGCTCCATGAATGACAAATGGGAAGTGTATTCCTCTTGGTCAGGGGAGGAGAAAGTGCTTCATTTTCAGCTACTGATAGAGCTCTCCCAACCGGTAACCATTTAGGCTAAAGATTTGCCTGCCTCAGAAAGTTTCTTCTCTTTCCCCAAAAAAATGGCATCTTCCAGGGAACAAATCTGAGATGAGAGAGACTGGAAATCACAGGCTCAGTGATAAGTAAAACCCTAGCAGATGTGGTCAAACTTCTGAATGTAATACTTCAAAAATGCCTAGCGTGTATTTGCAGCTCGGGTAGTTTTGAACGCAGATACACCACGACAACCAGAGACAGTTCCCTTACCTGTATGTGTTGGTTGCTGGTACTCTCCAGATCTGAATGCCTTGGAGAATCCCTTCAGCTCCCACCACCACTCTGAGCTTGGAGTTCCTGTAGGCATCATTGCACTGGCTCTGAGTGGGGCCATAGGGTCCGCTGGCTCCACAGGTTGTGAACAGCCACTGATCTGAAAGGAGGACACGGGCAAAGCATGACCCCAACATCCAAAGGCCATGCAGGTCTTCTGCTCTTTAGCTGCTCTGCTTCTTGGACCAAGAGCAGAATCTGGCTCTGAGGTTTTAACCCTAGCAAATACCCACAGGATTATTTTAGAAGTCTCATAGTTTGGTGTATCTCAGTATTTGACAGCTTTCCATCAACATCTCCAGAAATCTATCCCAACAACAACATAGCTTTATTTTTCCTAAGGTTGGAAAAGGCAAGGAGCACAGAGTAAAGAAAAATCCAACAGAGTCCTCCCAGTTTCAGGCTCTGCTCTCTGGGCTGTTAAGTGCTCATTCACAATCTCAAGGCTGGTGCATTCTAGCCCTTTCAGTTTCTAAGACATTTGGTTATTGAATTTATTTTAAATGGGAAAGTAACTGTTAATTAGATAAAGACCTGTAAATACAACACCATCACAGTGATTAAGACATAACAATAGATTAATTGCATTTTGAATAATTATTTCTCACAGGAGACTCAAATTAAGCTTCGGAAAGCAAAATACCTGTCTGAGGCCTGTAAAACAAGCATTCAGTTCTGCATTTTCCAGGCTAGATCTGTGGGTGTAAATCAATGCCTCCCTATTACAGCCATTTCCATCAATTGGAAGTATTAATCCTGTACAAATAGATTTCTAGAACAAGGCTTTTCTAATTTCTGTCTCAAAAAAATCTAATTTTAAAAATTTGAATACATGATGGTGACAATTGTGTTCTTTTCCTTAAAGACTCATTTTAGGGGCATTGCAGCCCCCAAGACTACAATGCTTTTACAAAACTCACCTTGTCCTATTTTCTAGTTTATCAGGAAACACTTCATATATAATCAAAACTAAGATCTAGATGGTAAATAAGCGGACAAAGCATTTTTTTGTGAACACGACATGATTTATCAAACATACTTATTAATAATCTAATATACACAGTCTAATAAACTCCATTAGGTAGTTCTACCACCATTAAATATAAATGATTTGGAATACATCTGCAGTTTTTTCTACAAATGATGTTGATCCAGGCAGCCTTCCACATGGCCTTTTCAGAGGGCACCATTCCTCCACCAGCTTCCACAAAAGCAATGTCACACATGCATATTCCTTCAGTGCTGATAATTAGTTCAGACAGGGCATTAATTGGACTCAATGTCCAGGAGTTGGACTCAATGATCCTTGCAGGGCCCTTCCAACTTAGGATGTTCTGTGATCAGCTTGACCTGCTCCTTGGAATTCAGAGCTATTGTCTAAGCTGATGTGGTCTAGAAATGATAGTCTGCATGTGTATGGATGAGCAAGGCCAAAAGTTCTACCATTACTGTTACTGGAGAGGTTCACCCTCCAGAAATACAAGAAAACACATTAGCTTAGCCAGAAAAAATGTCTGAATTACCTTTTCACAAACTAATCTAAAAGATGAGGTAAATTCCTTCACACAAAAAAAGTTCAGTGAATGAAATGGATCAAATAATTTGACAGAACTTTAATAAATAAAGTGACCAGTATTTCTGAAAAATGTTGGTAATACAGTGTTGTGCAAAACTACCACTCTGTAAGAAAATTTCCCAGTCTAAGTATTGCTGAGAGAATAATCCCGTTTTATTGAAAAATCTACACCACCCCTCCTCCAAACTCCTCTTCAAGGGTCCTCTACAGATTTTGTCACTGTTACTTGTTCCATTTACACAATAATTTCACTTATTTCTCCAGTCCTTCTGCAGTGGGTGGTAGTATGAAATCTTAAAATTATTAGACAGCAAATGGAAGAATTTCCCTTTTCCCCTTGGCTTCTGATGTACCTCCCCAAAAGCCCCCAAAACTATAAGTAAGAGGGTAAAGGGGCCTAAGGAAGAAAGGTCTAGAAGCTACAAAAGCAAAATGCTTCATTAGCTCTGAACAGTCTGGCACCAGAAGTTACTTGTGTTTATCCTTGTAAAACCCACCCCAAACCCAAAGGAAAATATCACACTAACTGGAAGATGAGAGACTCATTCTGTCAGCTATCACAGTGATTTAACATTGCAATACCCCAGTGGGCTTAGCCACCTGCACTGAAACATATGTTTAGTAAAGCAGGCAGGTAAGTGGAACAATAAGAAACCATTTGGATGTCTCCAGTGAAATATCAAACATGTTCCCAAAGGTAAATGAGGGTGACCTTCAAGGGGACAATAAGCCCAAAACATGAGAGAATCAAAATGGAAAACTGGAAGTGATAAAATCTAGGACTGACCACAGCACGTGCAGACTGCTGCTATGGTTAAGCTTTACATTTCTGATTTAGTCCCTTGAAATAATACTTGTTCCTTAGATATCTGCCTACCTGACCTTGGCAAACTTATCTCTAGATGATTCCACATGTAACACACAGCACAGCTGGACCTGAAACTGGCTGCTCTTGGCTCCCACTGGATTCCAGGGACTGGGGAGCAGTGAACTGCATCTTATTCCAAAATGCTTTGAAATGGCCCTCTGGTTCCTTAAAAGCCCTGGTGGAACAGAAGGAGAATGTCCTTCTGCTGTAGACTTTATGCCTTCAGACTCTGAACTGAAGCAACCAGAACAGCTTTTTGATTTTCTGCCTTGAGGTCAGAGGCAGTGTCAAGGTAAAGGCAAACATTTCTGGCAATTTGAGATTAGTCAATCTGCACTAAGATTTTATAATCTGATTTTTTAGAGCTTGAGAGGACTGGGAATGGAAAACCACAGATATGTTGTGCCAGGGAGTACAATGTAAGGAGCTTGGAAACAACTGACCACAGGAGGTGGTATCTTGGATTTCTAAAGTGGTCCACCTTTAATGGATACAGTGGTGTGCACAAGGTTGTCTGTAAAGCCTCCCAGGTTCTGCAACTGCTGCAGCCAGTGCTAGCAAGAATATTCATTTGCTTTATTCAGTAGATAGTAGACAAGAATAGGAAAATATGTATTTCAGAACTAGAAGAGCTGAGTAGTGATCTTTGCCCAAAACATTGCAGGAGGAAGTTTGGCCCCCATGGAGAGACTGCAATTTAAACCAGCAGGGATTTTAGTAAAACCTACAGCCAGGTGTTGCATGATCTGCTCATTTGTCATTGCTGCACTGATGTGCAAACAGCTCTACTCCTGTTTATAACTACTGTAAGCCAGTCCAGCATGGAACAGCTTTGTCATGGAATTAAATGGGACATAATATGACACAGGAAGAAGTCGCCCCTCATTTCAAGATAATTAGGACAGATGGATCTTAGTCACAAATCTGGGTACAGACTAAACCCCCCACACTCCCTCCCCCCTCCTCTTACTGTTTCAAAGCCAGCCCTCAGTGTGCTGATGTAACAGCAGCCCAGGGTCTGAAACCACTAACCCAGTAGCAAAACAGAGTACTGCCTGCCTTAATAACCCACCACTGCATTTTTAAAAGTAAGATTTCACTCCCTGCAAAGTATAGATTTTCTCTTGATTCTAGAAATGACTGCAGCATGTCTTACGAGCTTGGAGAGAGCATTCCTACAAGTTGCTGCATGCCACAGCAGTTTACAGTAATTCAGTTTGAAGCAGTATTTTGATCTCCAAAGACTGAAGCAGCAGCACTGAATCGAAAATCCTTAAGTAGCTTGGTGAGAAGCATAGATTTTTTCTATCTGTGAATAACTGTGGTCTGTTGCATAGTGCACAGCACATCCCTCCTTCCTTCTGCAGTGTGTGGCAGGATAACACTGCTAGCACCTCACACATCAGGGGAAGAACAGCAGGATTCTCCAGGCTAAACTTCCCCCCAAAACTACCAGATTGTAGAACTCTGCTCAACTTCACACAAGTTACATTTATCCAGTGTCCAGAAACAGCTGAGCATTCCCATGCCAAAAAACAACAGGTAGTTTAATGTAGGGTCCCTATATATTCTGCCATTGGTTGCTGCAAGATGCTATCCAGTTTTAAAAAATGGAAATCTCTGTTTGAGGTGGGGAAAAAAAATTAAAAGAGAGGAGGAGATCACACTGAGATTCAGATTGGGGCACTACATTTCAGTGAATAATTTATACATCAGTTCAATCTGATACAATCCTCCCTTTTAAAAGAAACATAGCAGAGGAAACATTAAGTTTCTGCCTGTTCACCCACCCACCTATCCTCCTGCTCCCTGGCAAGCTCCCCAACACATTTGCAAGGTCCCAGGAGCAACATTTTGCTAAAAATGTCTTTTTGGCTCTATTCAAACAATTGAAAAAAACTTTCTTCATAATTTTTCTTTCCATAATGAATTCACTGATTGACACATTTACACACACAGTTGCTCCTCTTACTTTTGCATGGCAGAAAGTCTAGGTTTCATAGTTTGTCTAGATACATGACATGCACAGCAATTAAGGTACTGGATCTCAGCCAAATTAAAAAAGGAGTGATGCCCTGCTCTTGGAAAACAAAATGAACAAAACCCCACAAGACTTAAAATGACTAATTTGTTTGAAGCTCTGATACTACTTGCAGCTCGAGGCAATGCTGCTGCAGGCACTGTTGAAAATAACAGCCAGCAACACTGAAGAGAAAACCATGGAGCAAAGCCTAAGGCACATTTGTACTCCTAACATAGAAAGCAATTTCATTGGCACATGTACAGCACACAAACTCCATGCCCCAAAACAGACTGAGGCATTTTGGCTATACCTCAAGGGCCTAAACATATTAACTGGCATTTGTCAAATCAAGCTGGTTTGAACCTAGTTTAAGCTCATTGCTGACCAAAACTTTAGTGACTTGAGCTAATTGCCAACCAAGCACCATGGTACTTGGCTTCTTTTGGAACCCAGAGTAACATGTTAGTGAAATGCATCAGTGCTTTAAAACAATGTGTAGACAATTTGTGTAACTTGCTGTGACAACCTCTATTCAGATCAAAAGGCTATTCCTACTTCCAATAGAGTAAAAATCCACATTAATAAGGGCTATAAATTCTCATGTTTCAGAGACATAAGAACCCCAGTGCTGAAACTTCTGGATGCAATTAAATCTTCCTCAGAGAGTTCATTTTACGTCTGCTTCTCAGGCAGATGTCATCAAGCTTGATGCCATGAACAAGTGGAATGTTTGCTTCATCTATTTGTGAAAACTTTCATAAGCTTCACCTTGCCTGGCAATATTTGGCCAATAAGGGAAATCAGAGGCTCACATGAAACTGCCCACCATAATCTTCACTAACATTTGGCTGCCACTGGCACCATGGGCTGTGTGGAGAGCTGTAGATTTTACTCAGGGCATGAGCAATTTAATTTATGTATTACCAGTAATTCCAGGGTTGGTCTGTGCTGGAAGCCTGTAGGCAAAATACACTACAAGCATATATAAGAAACATGCTCAGTGAGGTAAGGATTTCAATTTTGCTTTGGGTTCTGCTGTTTAACAGTGTTCTGTGAGTAGTAATTGGAGATTATTACCTTTCCCAGGATTGAATTTGCCAGAGATTAATGGGGCAGGGGGTTGAAAGATGATGGTAAATGGCAGAACTACGTTGTGCTCACAGTCACAGTCCCATACTTGTTAAGTGTGTCTACAAAATTGTATTAAGGAAATATAAAATGATCATAGAAATTAGTGAGTCTTGCCAGCAATACGAGAACCAGTCACTGAGGTATGGCTAGACTAAGAGAGGTCAGCTTTTCCACTCTTTCTAGAGTTACTATTTCTGTCTTTATTTTCTAAGACTGGAAGACTTGGATATATCTTTCAGTTGAACAGGGAGAGCATCTGAAGTGATGACAAATGCATGCCAGATCAATCCTGAATATAATTTCAAAGAAATACTCAAAAACTTGATTCATGATTTAGATTTTTCCTAAATGTTTACAAATAGGGAACACAATCAAGGCATTCTTGTAGGA
Organism: Polioptila caerulea; assembly: GCA_013397295.1. NCBI lineage: Eukaryota > Metazoa > Chordata > Aves > Passeriformes > Certhiidae > Polioptila > Polioptila caerulea. Next base: position 922,872 of record VYXF01012383.1, on the reverse strand, counting down.
AATTGTGGTCAATGTAAGAGGGCAAGAGCACTACTGACTCTGGAGAACAATGAGAAAGCCTCATTTCTTGCCACCTTCTAAAACCAGGCCCCAACAAAGCAGCATGAAGAAAACTAATTTCTTTTCCCTTTTAGGTTTTCACAGAGAGTCTTCCATAAAGGGTGTTAAGTGATACATGCTACCAACTTTTTTGAATTTATTTTTGTTCAGAATTGCAAAGGATGGTAGAAATGCACATTAGATAACAAAGACCAAGTTGGGTGGACGTGGAAAAATTATTTTAAAACATTTTCTGAGATTTACAGCAGTTTCTATACAATTTAAACTGCTGTTCTTAAGAGTGAGCAGCTTTGAAATGTAGGTCTGAAACCTGTGAATTGCCCTGTTTATTTCAAGTGCATGATTAACTCTAGAGAGCAATTATGCCAATACAACTTTGCTAGGATGTATCTGGTTGCATGCTGATTTTCAGTACTGAACTGCTGCTATTTTCAATCCTAGAGAGAAAGCAAGTGTAAACACTGCAAGAAAGAAATTCATACCTACATATTGTGAGATCCCACTGTCGTGTCTGAACATTTCCATCACTGTTCAGAATGTTACTTTTGTTGGGGGGAGGGCACTGGGCTGTTAATCACTGTGTTAATTGATACATAATACAAAAATACAGTTCTGCAGATACCTTTATTGCATTATACCAACAGTTCAGTTAGTATAATTGCATACAAAGAGCAACCAAATGTAATTTTCTTTTACTTAATACTTGCTCCGCTGTCCCTTTCAGCTCCTTCATCTGATTAACTAATGTGACTGAGAGTTCTTCCGAGAAACAGCCATGGAAGTTCTCAAAACAGGACTCTCCCTGATAGAAAACACAAACTCTGTGCAACCACTAAATGCTGTGGGGAAGACACTGGAGGAAAGCAGTAACCCAGCCTGTGTGAGGAAACCATTTGATGACAGTTTCCACAGAAGAAACCAGGGCTGCACAATGGCTGGTGGATATGCAGAGCAGAAGGGAAAAGAAAATGCAAAATTTGAGGGGGGGAAAGGTTAATATTTTTGCACATTGCACAACATGCCATTTTTGCATGTGTGCCCTGACACAAATAAGTTGTCAGTGGGACAGAAGTGAAGCTGAAACATCAAAAGAGAGGCTATCCTCATGGTATTTAAAGCCTATTCAGAAGCACCAGAAATCTTTAATTGAAGCTTGATTGCTCTGTGTCTTGTTATCTCGTTTTGCCTACTGAGAATCCTATTTTGTCTCCTTCAGCTTCTGTGATAGTAATTTGTTTACCTCGAGTTCCTCATTATTGCTCACTGTATCTTAATATGCCTGAATTTCCCAAATTCTAGCCTTGTGTATAAAAGGAAATTGCATTGGTTTGATATAAATTGACTTTTTAATTGGTAGTTGAATGATAGTATGGTTTGAGAAGCTTTCAGTTTTACTTAAACTATTATCTAACCAATTTAAAACCAAAGCCAAAGTAAGCCTGGGTTTACAACAGAACAGCACTCAGCCTTTTGCAGGGATTTTACTATGTCAATGAAAAATCCTGGTTCTATTAAAGCTGTTTCAATCTTTTGGCATATGCATACCTTGTTACAACTGTTTTTCCAGGTTGCTTCTAGAATCAAGTTTCACCTGCAACACTTCAGCAGGAAGCCAGTATTCCAGCAAATAACACATCATTAGTTCATTGAAAAGGAAAGCATTTGCATTGCCCTGTGAACATCTATCTAATGGCCACCTTGCACTGCAAGTAACTATGATTTGAAAACCACAGGAATTTTTCTGTGCTGGTCCTGGTCATCAAGAAACTTGAGAGAGCAGCAACACCTCATTAGTTGCAGACATTTCAGGTCTTATTCTACCCAGTGTGTTTATTATCCCAGGTGTGACACACTGCAGTGGGTAATACATTTCTGGAAGCTTTAGGATGTTTGACAGTGTGGCTGTGTTGTGTGTTTTGAATCTCCAGTGTGCATGACCTGGAGGCACTCTGAGCCACGACCAACAGTGGCAAGGCTGCAGAAGCAAGTCAGTAGGTACAGGGCCTGGGAACAGAGAGGACAGGGGGGCTGGTGGTGCCAACCACCTCCTCTGCTGAAAATGGATTTCCAAGCATGGGCAAAAGCAGCAGGTGTGTATAAGAGGTTGTGCTCAGATACAAAGGAGCAAGTGGAGGGCCCCTGCCCTTGAAAATGACTGAGCTTCTTTGGATTTAATGTTGTGTAAACGAAGTGCTACCTGTCTTTCAGACTGTAGCTCCTGCTGCTGCGAAGGCTGAGCTGCCTTGGGGACTTAGGGAGGGCATTTTATTATCATGTTGTCTCATCAGCTTTAGGAACACAGTTCTTTGTTTTAGTAAGATTTCTTAAGAAGGAAATATTATAGTATGTGATCCATCACACAAGTCAAATATCCTATTAACTGTAATTACTTTTAGCTGAGCTCATGTTGGTCAGTGCAGTCTTTGGGGCTTCAGAGTGGTGCTGATGCTGTTGGTTCACTCACACAACAGTAAATATGTACCATCAAAGGAAAGGCCTTGACAGACTCAGCCCGAGGTTTCTTAAATGCATAACGGGATGCAGAAAGAAACAAGATTAAAGCTGGGTAAAATACATAGCCCAGGGGCCAAACAAGCATCTGCAGTGTTTCCTGACAGCAAGCAGGGGCTCAGCAACACAAAGGAAAAAGGGGACTTGGTGCTGCAGAGACCCTTAGAAATGCAATGCTGCCACTCAGCTTCTCTGTTTCTGTCCTGTCTACTCTGAGGGCACAAGGGGAGAAAATTGCTGTAGGAGTAATTTCAAACCCCAAGGGCTAGAGACAATTTTAGACAGAATATAAACGAGACCAAGGATAAAGCCCAGAAAATAGGCAAGCTGTTTTAGATTGGAATTGCCTTGAATTTTCACCCCAAGGTCATCACAAATTATTTTAATTGCTCAAAGTACCTCAGTGACCTTCTCTTCTACCCTCATGCAATCTGATTCCCTTTATTTCTCCTATCCAAGCCTTTCTTTAAATTGAATTCCTCAGATAGGACAGGGAGCTGAAGAGCTAGATGATGTCAAGTCTAGTGAGAAGCAGAAAATAACAAAATTCTCAAAAAAATTTACAGCCACAGGATTTCTAGCCCATGCACACTTTACATTAACTTTGCATCTAAAATCTAATGGTTTTTTCTGTTGCTGAAACAGTAGGTATCCTGGAAGGAAATGTATAGCTGCCTTAGGAAACTACATCACCACCTAGAGAAAGTCAGCCAGAAATCCATAATCTACACCTGCCTACGGATCCTACCATGAGCTCACTGACCCAAGGGCAATCCTGAGAGCACTTAAAAGACAACTCCACTTACAGGCAGGAAACAGAAATACAGATATTGAAGGGAGGACTTCAAAGGATCTTCAAAGAGAACATATAAAGATACTTTTGTAAATTGTACCTTTGTGCTCACACACAGCATCCGTAATAGAGCTAAACACAACCTTTAGAGCTGAAGTGCAGCTTCACCCAGCCCAGCATCCTCTCATACAGGCTCATTGCCTCTGTCTCACACCCTGAAGGGAGCAGTGCCTCTGCACTTTTCTTGCTGCTTTCTTCCTGACAGTGCTTCTGTACTTTTCTCTCTGTGTGATGCTCAGGACATAAAATATCAGTAAACTCCATGTGATGGCAACTCAGCCAACCCTACAGGCTGTCCCCTCAGCCCTTGCTGCCAGAGCTTCACGAGAGAGCTCAGCAGCTGCCCTGCTGTGGCAGCATGGAGCGGGCTCATGGATACAGCTTCTCAGGGAGGCTTTGAAGGCTGTGTGGGGCTTTTGGCCACACTGGCCATGCTGCTGTCAGCATTGGAGCTAACACCATTAGTTTGTGCACCTCAACAGAACACTGCAGGTAGCAAAGTGAAATATAGCCTAGAAAAGAACAGATGCAAAGAACTTTTCTTAGGTGGAAGAGTAGGAGACAAGGAGGCAGCAGGAACAAATCCCTAGGCTTACTGACAGAGCAAAAGAAGCATATATCAACCCTGCTCTCTAACTTAAGAGGAGTGGTATTTCAAATTGGCAGGTAAGTAGCTGGCCCATAGTGAGGAGAAACAGCTGCATATGGTGCTGAGAGCTGCAGTTGTAACCAGCGCTTGTCTCTCCTGTAGCTACCCCTGACTTCCATGGTCAGCCGTGCTGCCCCAGGTAGGCTGGAGATTGTGGCTGCTTGAACCAGTTCAGGAGGAGAGGAGGAAGCAGATTCAAATAGAAATGCACCTTTAAAGCCCAAAACAGATATTGTGAATATGTGGGGAAGCCTGGGAGAGGAGAGAGGGAAACATCTGGGAGACAGTGATGGGAGGTTGAAGGTAGGGAAGGGAACTCTTGCATCTATTTGGCCCACACCATTACAGTTAGTTTGGAAAGAGGAGCTGAAGGGTAGGGGAGAATAAATTAAAATGAACATACAAGAATGTCATTTCTAACTAAGTCCAATGCTGTACTGTTTCAAATGGACAATGAATATTTACTGAAAAAGTGAGGCTATGTTTGTTGAAACCAAGCCTGTACTAACTAGAGCTGGGTGTTCGGGTTAACAAATGCATAACTCAGTCAGTTTGGATTTTTCACTTTGATTCCTGCCAATTTTTAGATGACCATGACACTAAACACACTTATCTTAGAGTTTAAACCCGTGTTTTATTTCAAGCGGCCCCCTCTGGTTCTTTCACCAGCTTGCATTCTGTTACAGTAAAATCCAAGATACAGTTAGCAGCTAAAGGTAATTTCTTTTTACAGCATGTTTTGTTTTATTTGTAAGGGGCTTGGGAAAAGCTCTAAACAAAGGCTTTGGGGGAAAAAAATTGCCTTTAGCCAAATCTAAATGAAATCTGTGCTAGTTGGAAATCTCTGCATCTGATGATGCTTCTCAGACTCGACAGTTACCTGCTGGATCAGAAAGGGGGGCACTGCTGAGCTGGAGATTTCCCAGGAGCTTTTGTTCCCATCCAAACTTCTTCTGGCCACCTCTGCTAGTAAGCAAATTGCTGGAGTCTGGAGCGGTACCTCGAGGTGTCTTCTCTCCACTGACTAGAAAACAAGAAATCACAGATTGGTTTATGGCTGAGGGGGACTGACTCAGTATGTAATCCAAAATTGAAGCTAAAATAAGGGCTGCAGATTTCTGTGTTGAGAATAAGAGCCTGCAGTCACAGGATATAACATTATTAAAAGAAATGGGCAGATTTACTTTCCACTGTTGTTATGGAACTGAGACAAAAGGGAAATAAACAGGAATGAGTAGTAGGCAAAACATTAAGTGAATGAAGACACAAAGCAGAAATACAGAATACAATCTTTAGCAACTGTTATAGAATTTTTTTAGCCAGTAAAAGTACAAGGAATTTTCTTTAATTCTATCCTAATTTTAAGATCTCTTTGAATACTGGAACTTGAGGTATATTGTACTTATGCACAGAAACCAAGAGGTATTACTGCATAAATGAAGAGACCCATGCCCCAGGCAATGCAAATTAACATAACACAAAGCAGATGAAACATTCTGACTGCAGAAGTTGTTCAGAGGTTTTCAGTCTGAACAGGGCTACAGAGGTCGCAGCTTCAAGCGCAAAAGAAGAAAGGACGCACTTAAGTTCTGTCGCTCAGCCCAAGGCAGAAGTTTAATTTGTTCAGAGCAGCAATTCTCCAGCCCTCATTTAAGTTGTTGGTCTGAGGTACAGAGTGACAGATCATTGAACACATTTACAAATTAAGCAATTCACTATGCATGAGATTATGAAAGATGAGCCAGACACAAATGTTTAATAAAAATCTACATGTGGCATCAAAGGTATAGACTGGGCATATTCTAGAGGCCAGTCAATCAGAAAGCCAGGATCAGAATCCAAATTTTTCCCCAGAGCAGTAGAGTGTGAAGATCCTAGTTTCTGACTCAGACTTAAATGCATGTCAGTCTAAATAAAAAAACCTTGTTCTAATTTAACTGGAGTATTGTGCCCAATGTTATTGCAAAGTTAGTGTCAATCACAGGATGCCTGTCTTTTCCCAGCCAGTGTCCAGCTGTCATTCATTTTGATAACTGTCACACAGCAAACCAGGTCATGTGGAAATCTGTAATCACAGACTGGCTTCTGCATCAGCCTGGCTGGATAGGTGATGGTTCTGCCTCAGCTGGAAGCTGATCTCCCACACCCTATGCCTCACTACCCACTTATGCCAAACTGGGAATCCATTCCCCGCTTGGCTCCAGCAGTAAGGGGTGCACCTGAACAGAGTCCTCTGCCTAAGCACAGTGATTTCTGACACAGACCTTTACCATTCAAGAGTCTTTTGAAGATAATGACACCCAGGCCATTCCCTACAGTTTCCAAATTTCAATTACATGGCAAATAAAAGACAAGTCGCTTGCAGATAAAAGGAAAACTTACTTGTTAAATAACAGTCCAGACTAAGGGAGACATTGTCAAAAGCAATAATGGCATCAGAGCCTTCTTCCCATGAAGCAGTGATCTGAAACCAAAACCTGCACAGATTGGAAAAAATGGGATTAAATTCTGCTATAGAACATGAAATTCAGAGCTCTTCACAATTAAAGCAGTTTTTGAATTGTGGAAAAAAACTTTTCACATATAAAAACATTAAATTGATAAAGTATCCTCACTCCAAACTAGGAATGATCTTCTGAGGAGGGGAGCTATACAGTACTACAGGTGGACAGAATAAGAGAATATTGCCCCTCTTCCCTCCAGACAAATAGCCTGAAGGAAGAAGAAGTGTGTGTATGTGTGTTGTCAGAAAATAAAGTCCCCCGGATTCTGGCACAAATGAGAAAACCAACCAACCAAACAGACCCCTAAGTGGTTTTATTCTCATGAGTGATTTACACCCTGAAGTGTTAAGAAAAATAAGTAGGCAAGTCTCCTGAAGTAATTTGGAGTTCCTAAAACAAACTGGCAATCAAAAGCTGAAACCATTTTAGGAAGTATTTGGTGGTGCTGATGTGCTCTGTAGGAGGTAAAGGATATCTAACAGCCCTGGCAGTCACAAAAGAGAGGAACTGACACTGGGTAGTCCACAGGAAGAGCAGAACTCATTTTCTCCTTATAGAAGCTGAGGAGGTTTGCCTTAAATCACTTCCTGATTTAAGGAAAGCTGGCTTCTGCCAGGAAGTTATGCCACTCTTACATTTCCAGAAGAAAGATCACTGTAAAATCTCCCTCAGTGATATTACGAGTCGACAGGAAGAGCCAAAATAACCCACAACCAAATACTTCAAATCTGACGGTATATTGACCATGCGTTAATTTTGTGTACTCATAGATTTAGGTTTTCTCTTAGCTTAGCAAGTTCAGGTTCTCTCAATGCATATCTGCCACATAAAATCATAATACTCTGCTTAGGACAGAGAACAATTTCTGAAAGCAGCCAACCATAGCTCAGCAGTCCAATGCTCGGAGGTTGCATCAAGACTACAAAAACATGAAACAATCACATGATGTAGAACAAGCTGCAAGTGCATATGAAATATTATTTCATCCTAATTCTCTGTTGTATCTTGATGTTTTATGCCAGCAGAAGTTAAACCATTCATGGGTCTCTTTAATGTAGATCTATTGCTGGTGCTTCCTGGTCTATCTTTCAGAGATAAATGTTCAGTCAGAATGTGAATTCTTGCAGGTGTTTCAGTTTAGACAAGTAAATGATGACAGAATAAGGTATTTCTGAGGAGCAGCCCTATTTATTTCGAAAGGCTTTAGAAATCCTGTCTCTTCCTTGCAACAAGGAGCTAAACACCAGCAGAATTTTTATTCTTCTCACAGACTCTAGTCCTTTCTTCGTGGCACTGAGTCTAAAATATTTTGTCTAAGCTTTGTGTATGTCGTTAGCATTCTTACATTACACTTGGTGATTCCTGTTGTTTTAAAATACTGCCTCTGATTTATCAGCAACATCAAAACCAAAATTCCAGTGAAGTTGCCCTGGTCATGTGCATATTTACTGTGGGACAGCATATTCCTGTGTTTTGAATGTGGATTTTGACTAAGCCTCCTGACACTCTCAGCAAATGTAGAGAACTTCCACGTTGTTCTCAACGTGGCTTTCCCCAGCTTTCCAGAGGGGACAGTGAGGTTTGGCAAAAGCTAAAACAGACCCCAGGGATATTTATGACTTTGAGGATGTGTAGATTGGAGTGTCATCATCTTCTGCAACTGGTGTTCTTGCTAAGCTACAGCTGGGGACAGAGTGAGAAAAGCTGACACAACCAAAGCAAAAACTCAAAGCAGAAAAAGAACTCCTGTCAGCCTCCAAAAGGTGCAAGTGGTTTTGAACAGACCACAATCCATTCACAACAGAAAAGATCTAAATAGTTACTATGCTCCTCCTTCTTAATATCTGGTAAAGAAAAGCAACAATGTTCCAACACTGAAATTTCTCCCTCCTTGGAGATATGCATTGTACATATGGAGAGACTTCTCTAAAACTGAGTTTTAATGTTCTAGACATGAGTAGCTGCCATGAAAGACCAGGTGACTGACACAAATAAGAATGGATATAATGAAGGAAGAGTATCCCCAGCATCAAAGGAAACTCCAAATTGCAAGACACAATTTTCCTGGCTAAATGATCCATCTTTATTAGCTCAAAAGGTGACAGCTCCATCCATACAAGTCTGAACACCACACAAGCATATTTTTAGCCTTCCCAAATCCATAAAAACTACAACTTCAGTCTGATGCTGGCAGCAGTCTCACAGTTCTTAGCTGGGATACCTGAAACCTCTTGTGGGTATGTCTAAGAGGAGAACAGAAGGGAACATAAAATCCTTGGATATTAAATTGGCTTCTGATTGAATTGGCTGCCCTCCCCCTGCCTCCCTCCCTTATTTGCACTACAGTTGACATCCCACAACACTTCAAATGAAATTACAAGCTCTAGCATACTTTCCCACTGTTCAGTTTGAGACATGCCCTAGAAGACTTAAACAAAAGATGCTGGACAGACACAGTGGGCTCTGATCTACTTTTTCCTGCAAGTCTCAGTGCCAGCAGCAGAGGTGATTGAACTGTGTGTGAAACAGGTCCTAAAGCACCATAGGTCACATTGTGGTGCATTATGGAGAACCAGCACCTACCTCAGGCTGTAAAATAGAGACTGTAGCTCAGCAGAAGCTTCTCCTTCCCTGCTGTGTGCTGCTGAAATGCCCAGGAAGAGGTAGTGTGGAACCTGGTTCAGCTGCATGTCTTTTAGATGGCTCTGTGTGAAAATCAGTGCCCTGCACACAGTGACCATTGAAGGGACCAAGTCTGGTGTATTTGAGCCTCAGCCTTTTTCCTCAGGGTGCATGCTAAATGCCACTTGGAGACAAGGACACTTTGATGTGAATTTATGTTTGCAAGGTGTTAAACTGAGCCTTTGAGATTAATTACAAAGACAAATAAGCAATTCCTCTCTGTCAGCTTTTCCCTCCAGTACTGCAGACTTTAGCTCTGGGAACACAAGAGACAGATACTTCTGCAAAGACTACGATGCACCTTCCTTCTGCCTCCAGGCAATGAAGCACTTCTAAAAATATCTTCAGGCAATTTCCTTGGCAGAACGTAAGGTTCATGTCCCAAAGCATTACGCTTTGATGCACTTTTCAGGTTGGGCCTCTTCAGTCAATAAAGGGTTGTTCTTTTGAGAATTATCAAATATTCAGCTTCTAAGACCTTGAAGGCATGATACAAACCAGTATTTCTGTTGTTGAAGGGAGTGCCATGGAACATGCCCATATCAGAATGCAATAAGTTGCTTTTTACTTTTATTTAACAGTTCATTCAAGTTAAAAGACAGCCTTGCTGATTTCACCTGCAGGAACACCAGGATCAGAACTCTTGAGAAATATCCACAAGTCCACCAGGGATGAAAAAAAATGACAGAAATGCCTCCAAAATACAAAAATTCTATGAATGCTAAACATTATTAGGACCATCAGTGCTGCTTTGATTGCCTATTAATCTTATTTTTTGCTAATACGAAAGCAGTTTCAGTACAAACCTTCTCTTGGGACCAGCATTTCTGCAACAAATAGTTCATCATTTTATCTTCTCTAGTTTAATGCCACTATTAATTTAGAAATATGATGTCTTTCAAATTCCATTGAAACAAGATCATCAGTTAACCAACATTTCAATCATTAGCTTTGGTGGCTTTAGCTTAATGGGCTAATTAAGGGAAATTTAATCAAAACTCAGGATGGAAATGTCACACATCAATGAGATGGAAAAAACCCCACAGACAATCTCATTCCCTTGCTCCCTCTCTTCTTTTTTTTTTCGTTTTTTTCCCCCTCCCTTTTCTGTTTGATCCCTGAAATGAATGAAGTAACTCCCTCTGACTTTGGTGGGAGCTGACACTGAAGCAGCAGCAGCAGCACATGTTGCTGCAGTGACTCAGAACAGTGCTGGAGGGGACAATGTCTCACTGGTGTTTGTGCACAGATCAAAGAGGGCTAATGCTGACTGCACACCCAGCATCTCCACTGGCCCCAGCACAGCACAGATACACCCACTGCAAACACAGATGCTGCAGTGAATGGCCCAGGAAAGAATATTCCTGTAGGCAATTATACAGGAGCAGCCAAATTACTGCTGGCAAGTTTGTCAGGACTTTGTTGCTAAATAAATCCCAGCAACTTCTTAACGTGGAAGCCAGGTCCTCATCAGATAAGTCTGCGATTGTAAGCTATATTTCTTCATAGGAATGAAAGTATGGCAGCTATGAAACACTTTAATGACTTGGATATTAGAAAAAATATGACTTGAGGACTGGTGGAAATTACTTCTTAACTGTCTCCTTTTGCCCTACTCAACCTGGAGCACCGCTAGAAAGAGGATTCCTTAGATGAATGACAATCAGGAAGTACGAGTTACACCCTGCAGAGCTCAGTGTTAGCTGAGCTGTGAAAGCAAACATATACAAAGGCCTTTTTAAAGGAAATTCTGTTTGAGGCAAATACCGAGTGTACCAAGGGGACACTCTCCCCTCCTCCTTTCAATCTCCTCTCTAGGGAACATCAGCTCCAATGTTTGAAGGACACAAATTTTATGTAAATTCAAAAACCACTCGAGGGTGACCACGGCTCAAATATTTCAGCCACAGATAAGAAATGGCACGAAATGAGATTTTTTTGGTTTGTATCTTCAGCTCCATCTGTGAAATATCAATCCAGATGAACAGTATATTTTAACTCAGTTAAATCTGACCAAAACAGGACAACATCAGAGCTTCTTGCCTGTAACCTCTCCCATTCCTCAGGTTTTTTGAATCTTGGGTTTTATTTCAGTCTGGTCAGTATTTGAGCTTTGTCACATGAGCCTGGGTTTTCTGTTCAGCTTGTTCTTTTTGATTACTTATTTTTTTCTTGATTCTAACAGAAGACTGGTTCTCCCCAAAATATTTGGGGCTTATTAGAGAGGGAAATAAAGAACTAAAAGTGTGAAGATATATTGATAGCTATGCTGGTATAGCCTTCATGAGGACAAACTCTTTTGCCCACATCATTTACCCCTAGATCTTCATTGTGCAGAAATGCTAAATTTTGCATGTATTCTATCTTCTGATGATGAAAGGGAAATAAAACCCCCATTCACATTGCATTGAAGACCTCTGTAAGCTGATTTTGTGCAAATTCTGCAGCTCCCTCCCTTCAGTAACTACTCTGAATTTCACCTAAATATTGTCCCTGGCTCACACAGACAGTTCAGGTTTTCATTATCCAGGCTCAGGCAACTGCCTTCATGCCATAATTTTAGAAAGCCTCATAATCATTTTTTTTTTTCCTTTTTATCACAAAAGACAGGGATTATTAACCAAGATTGAACGTTAATCTCCTCTGTACTCAATCCCCCATGCAGAGACACGAACACAGCGTGTCTGTACGTACAGATCTCATTTCATAACTCGTAATGTTTTGCCTCTGATGGAACTGATTTCTCTCTACCTAGCTAAAATAATTATGGCTGAACCTGCTTGAGACCGAGGTATTCACAGAATGGAAAAATTCCAGGTCACTAACCCTTATTACATTTGGGTTACCATTAACTTCTGTATTACAAATGATGCATTGTTAGCTCGCTTCACAAAGGAATACTTACTATTAGGGATAAAAGATGCATTTAGCTGAAATAAGATTATTTGGAGAAATATAAGCATGTTAATCAAACTCAGTTACAGTGACAGAATTGCCATGCAGGAAGTTACTTAATAGATAGTAATAAAGATTGAGGTTCAAAGGTGTTATTAAAGACAACCATGCATGTACAAAATCTGTCACAGGTACTCTGCACACACTGTCACCAAAACCCCCTTTTCAGATGCACAGAACAACATTTTCAGAATAACTCTTTCAGAAGGAGGACAGATGCAGACAGACATAATTAATGCTAGAGAGCAGAAGAGCAGTGATCTGATTGTTAAGGTCTCACTGCTTTTAACAAAGTAGTGCATGGCCACCTCAGGGCAACACAGCCTAGGCTTGTTGGGTGGATGTAAGACAGACTGAAGAGATCTGGGTGCAGATGTTACCAATCAATAAATACATGGTAACATGTAGGGAGACATATGACCAGCTTGTATGGAGGGCCCTCGTTTCTTCTTAGAGAATGGGAATAAAATTTAGGAATAACATGAGATAAACAGGCCCCTGGGTCAAAAATATTGCCAAGAACCTTCCCTTTCCTTTCTTTCCAAATGGGAAACCTGGCACTCAGAAGCTTCTGAATAAATTCTGAAAGGAATGAGAGGGAAAGACAGAGCAATGCAAGAAAAATTATTGGACTAGAAGAGTGCTTAGCCACAGCTGGTGGAGATACAGGGGTATGAGACGAGACAATTTCTTTTTACTGCTGCACTGAGTGAGAGGCTCCCCAGGTGCTGTGGCTGCCATTGAGACCAGAGCTGCTGAAGGAGCCAGATAGAACAGACAATCTCACTCCCACAGACTGAAAGGGAATCCCACATGGATATGGAAACCAAAACCTAATGAAAGCCAGTGTAGTTTGTAAAAACCCAGCAAGACAGCAAAATCAGAATAGGTAATGAAGCCAGTTAAAACAAAATAGAAAGTGCAGTTGTTGGGACATGAATTCTGACTTGTTGCAACAGAACATCACCCTCTGAGGTAACTGCTGTCTGTAGGCCTTTCTGCTTTCTTCCACAGGAAGCTCTCATCCTTACCCAGCCTTCCAGGTAAGTCACCTTACTGATCCCTTCCAACATAATAAAATTCTCAGTCTGTGTTCAGGAGAAGGTTGTCAGCAAGAAAATAATTTTGAAGCTCTCTGAGCACTGTGTGACCAAAAGAAAATTGGTTTTTCACTTTCTGAACATGATTCCCTGCTAGAAGGACATGGCCTGGCCTTGCTATCAATGACAAGGCAAATGGTGCTGCTATTCATGACTGAAAATTTAATTTCTAGGGACCTCAAGTAAACTCCTCTTATTCCTTCCTCCATCTGGCCACTACTAATAAAGACTGGCTAAAAATTTAGATGTTGTAATGCCAAAAAATTGAACTTAAAAAGAAAGGACACCAAAGAAACCTTTCTAACCAGTAAACACGTTTAAATTCCTTTTATATTTCTGCACAATCTTCTTCTGTCATGAGACTGCACGGAGGTGGGACAGATTACTATTAATATTAGCCCTTTTTACCAGATTCCCTTTACAGAGGTTACAGTGAAATCTTTTTAAAGAAAAGGACAGGGTTAGTAGAGAATAGAGGCCTTAAAAGTCCAGAGCTGGGCTGGGCTGGCTCAGATGGAATCTACTTCCAGGCAACTTCAGCCAGGTGGTAGAGGGACCCAGAGATTTTAGAAAGCCTCATAATCATTTCATGGCTGGCCTCAGCTTCATCAAGGGAGCAAAAATCAAGAGATTTAGAATTTGTTTCTTAAGCATTAGTTTTCCAGTCAGACTTCAGCTTATTTGAGTTAATCCTTTTCCACCTCTCACACTGTGAAGCAAACAGTTGCTAAGCGTTGGTGATAATGAGCATCAGCCTAGAGCAAGCTCCAGAGAATCACTTCGTTACATGTGATTGTATTTTATCTGTGTCCTGTACCTTGACCACACTGTTTAACTAACAGAATGTCTAATTATTAGCTACACAAATCACTCATCTTCAATTACATCAGGCTTCTGTTTGCTCTTGCTGTCACATTCCCATAACATTATCATTACTAAAATTTAAATTCACATGTACTAACTAAAAGCAAATATATAAAAAAGCAATGTTCAACTACCAGCTACAACATAATTTTCAAGACTGTTTCCTACTTGCATTTCTGTGAAGATAAAAAAGAACAATCCTTGACAGGCTTATCACTTTTCACAGGAAAATGCGTAGTAATTTTCCATCAAGTAAAACAATCTTACAATAAGGTGGTTCTCTACTCTATTCTTAATCCAAATGTTGTAGTATTGCACTAATGTGTAAATTCCAGTAAGTAAAAATAACCATTTCTCTAGCTTTCACTAATCTGTGCAGATTATTTGATTTATACCCTTTAGAGAGGCATAAGTGGCTCTATAGGGGATAACAAATCACAGCAAGGATTGTTCATTCATGTTGAGTATATCTCACTGGAAACTTAAAATGCAGCACCTCTGGAGGTGCTGCCTTTTGCCTCTGGTAGGCACAAGCTGTTCATCCAACAGCTTAAGGGGCTCTTGCCCACAACTGGCTTCTTAAATTGTAGCTGCTTTGATGTCACATCCTTGGCCAGGCCCTTGGCCCTTCCTCCTCCATGCCCAGAGGGTACCGAGCATTTGGAATTGGGTTACAACTCTGTTCATCAGCTCTGTTGATCAACACAACACGTGAGCTCTCAGGATTGTTGTGCTAACATCTTCCAGAACAAAAGTGGGTAGATAACTTCAGGAAGATGTAAAGTGCCAGCACTTCAGCTTCTTTCAATGCCATGCAGAAGAGGTAAGACTTCACACGGGGTGAAGTTGAGATTGCATGTGTCCAAGGTTGCCCAGGCTAACACAGAGCTAGAAATCTACCATCCCTCAGTCACAATTTAACTTCTTTGTCTTACTCCTCCCTTTTTCCTTTTATTGCCAATTCACCTGAAATGTTCTAGCAGTAATTTTCTGCCAAAGTATAATTTCTTCCAACAGCCTGAGGGATATCAAACATTTAAGAAATGTCTGTTTCTAAAGATAGAGCTGATCTAATTTCTTGGAAGTCTTCCTAATGATTCTTTGAAATGCTGTAAGCCAAACATGGAAATTATGGCTAAGTAGCTTTTAAACAAGCATGCTTTTGAGCAGTTTTAGAGCATATTACCTTGTTATTCATAACACTTTCCATTCAGTTTCCCTGTCACAATGGAATGTGCTTTAATTTTGTGTGAAACTGGTACACTGGTGTGCTTTACTCAAGAGCTTTACTTCTGTGAGATGATTTAAACTTTCAGCTCCTCCTGTAGGAATATCTGCAATATTGTGGTTCTAACACAGACTCTCACAGCTTCTGACGCAGGTACCAATTAGAAAAAGACAGACACAGCAAGCTTTCAGCAGCAGCACCACTGTGTTCACATCAATTAACTACTTCTTACAGTTCAATAAAACTGCCATTTATCTCTATTTATATACTGGAGTCTCACCAGTACCATTTTGGTGTATGCTTCCATAGAATTCCTTCTTAATCTGTACAGTAGTCCAGATTTCCTAAGAAACAGGTTTTGAGATTTAGCACTATTTCCAAGTCTCACAGGAAACTTCTTTTTTCCCAGGAAGGATTGGTTTCAATTAAATCAATCTTAGAAGAAAAATTCATTAACACAGTGTAGTTTCTGAGAATAAATAAGGACAAAAACTTTTCAAGAGACACCAAAAAACTTTCAAGTTTTCCTTGCTTATGTCTTAACCTCCAACAAACTCTCTCCCTTCAGGGAAGCCATCTGTCTTTCTCTGTAGGCAATGGGGAAGTAAGCGTGTCAGCACCTGATACATAATAGTCAGCACTGTCTTATCAGCTGAATCCATGATTTCTCATGAACCACTGCTAACCCGACTCCTAAGATCAAAGTGTTCTCTGCCTGGCTGTGCAACCAGAGAGAATTTAAAGGGAAGCAATAATACAAGGGTACAGAATAATTCAGGTACAAAACATTCCCCTGGCAACATTAGGAAATAAATCACATAAATAATAATGGCAAAATATACCATCCTTCAAAGGAAACACAGCTGAAGGGAATGAAGCAACCAGGTATTTTTACAAATGGTGCTTCACCAGTGACTGCACAATAAGCTTAATGCTGGCATTTTTAAAATCTTTGACGCACACATATTAATTATACATTCAGGACCAAAGCATTGGCTGTGTCCTTGTTGTATTTGCAGCCTACATATATCCTCAAGTGCCTGGAAGATAAAAGACATATTCATATAATGTTTGTTCAAAGTTCTTAGAAGGCAAACTTCCTCTTAATGAAATCCATTATTTCTAGGGCACAGGCTTCCAAAAAGACAAGGGACACCCGTGCTCATGACACAGATGGTAGATGAATCTTGCAGCCTAAGGGCCAGGGCAGCAGGAGGTGAAGTATGTCTGTGCCTTCTCTAGAAACATCACACATTAAAAGTAAACAATGGAGTATTCCCTTAAAGATAACTGGCAAGAAACAGCTAAAACAACACTCTAAATAAATATATGCTACCAGATAAGCCTTCTATGCTTAAAGCCAGAATAGAGCCATGACTGGCACAGCCCTTTATCAAGGTGAGCTGCTACAGCTAACACAAAGGTGTTCGCAATGGATCCTTGTCTGATTTTGCAGCAGGCTCTTTTCCCACCTCTTCATCCTCAGATCTAGGCACATTGAACACCAGGGGCTTTGATACCCAGCAAAAATATCAGCTATGGAGCTCACATCCAACTCTAGCAAACCATGAGAGAGCACCAAACATGCAATGCAGAACAGTGTGCAAAGAGAGTGGTTCCCAGTCAATGAAATGGAGACACAGAAGTTTAAGCACCTTGCTGTAGACTACCCATGGAATCAGTTTTTGAACTAAAACTTTGACTTGGGAGTTGCAAAATTGTGTGCTTTGCCCAAAATACTCAGTTATTTCCATTGTCTGCCTCTAACAGAAGATGCCTCACAAAAGACAAAACACTCCCACCCAAGGCAAGAGTTTCCAGGAGCAAGGCTGTCCATTTTCATCCCCAGATAGCTTGTGCTGACAGGATTGAAGGAGAATGAGGAGAAGACTCATACCTATCCAGTATCTCTGGGAGAGGTAAGATCATCCACTGCCACATTCCCAAGCCTTCGCTGTTCTCTGAATGCCAGAACGTCCAGCTCTGCTCCTTTCCTGTCTTGTTCTCGACCAGCACCAGGGATACATTGCCCAGCAAGACACCATGGATGAGCCATGACATTCGTAGCTAGAAGAGATGGAACATATGAGATTAAACATCACAAACATTATTCAAACGCTAACAAAGTTCTCCATTCTTCTTTCTTTGCTTTCCAGTTACCAAAAAGTTGATTCTCCCATCCTCATACTCATGTCGTCCTTTTAAGAAACTCCACAGATGTGGAAGCCTGTAATACTTAGTATATGCTATTAAACATTGAAACTAGTGGATATTATTATTATTATTATTATTATTATTATTATTATTATTATTATTATTATTATTGTTATTATTCAAGTTGAGTCTAAAGAGTCTGTTTTAGCTTTCGCACACATGGCTAATTCGACAGGGATAAGATTATACCTCTATTTTGAGCAGTACAAAGACTACACTCCCCTAAGAGTCTACCTAAGAGATTCAAGTTAAGACTAACAACTTATTCAGTAATAAATTTTTATATTCCAGCAGCAGTGGCAGCAAAAAACACAGGGAGAAGACTGCAATAAACAGATATCACTAGTAATCACATTCTCATCCCCCAGATACTCTTTTCAAAAACCAGTTTTTACTTTCCATCCAAGTTTCTACAGATTTTTCAATTAAAGTTCAGTGATAATTTGGTGTGTTTTTTATTAATTAAAATACTTCAGGGAACAATTTTTCTAACATTTTTGTTATGATTATGTAATTGAATCAATTTCTATGCATTTATCCCTGTATGTAAAATTATTTCATGTAGTTTCCTCATTTTATAACTTCTTCTCTCTCATTATATAAAATGAAAAACTATTCCTTTAACATCAGGCTAGTTTCATAATCCATTGTGTATGAACATAGTCTTCTTATTTTTTTGGGAAAAGAAGAGGAACTAGCCCTTTCTTGATAAAGAGCATAAGTAAAATACCCATATATGTTATATTCAGGAGCTGGGTTTCATCTCAGTAACCAGTAGAGGTGAGAATGCTGAAGGAATTAGTTCATTAAAGCTACATTAACAATGGATGTTTTGGACACAAAAAAAGTTTTCAGCACAGTATCTAGTATCCATACATTTTAAAGCTTTCTATTTTTTAGCACTTCAAAGCCTCCACCAAAGTCAGGAGGCTTGGAATTAAGTTTGTGTTTTACAAAGGAAAACATCTGATAACATTACTTACTTGCTTTGATAGCACAGAACATCCATATCCATTTCCCAGCATAAAACAAAACTGCTACATTTTGCTTGCTGTTCCTATGTCATGGTGTAAGTTTGCTCTGGCAGCCAAATCAGATGCAGGCACCAAAATGACAGAAGTGTTGCTATTATTCCTAGTTTATGATCACAATTTTGGAGTGGGTGGAACAAAATTCTGGATATCCATTGTATTAATTATCAGTACTGAATTTGGGTAAACACTACAGTTCATCTGCCTGTCTCCAAAGCTACGAAGAAAGAATTGCCTTTATACTCCAAAACTGTGACAGACACTGAATACTCTAGATGGGGTTTTTTTCTCTCTCCAGTCCAAAAATCACTGGACTTTCCTGGAATCCATTGTACTGTATGACCCAAGGATTGATAATTGTACAAATAGATATGCTAGTTTTTGTCTGTGAAACTCTTATTATTTTGGCCATACATCCAAAATTGATGTGTAAGATTTTGAGTGGTTCAGCAAACCATCACAGGTGCCCACAGCACTTCTGGGGACAAACTGGTCAAGTCTGGACACTGGTCAAATCTAACTTCCAGCTCACTCCCACCCCAGTTCTGGGAAAGGATTCGTGGAGTCCCATGGCTATTTCCACAGTGTCAGACAGTGGAAACCACAGTGCCAAGTGGGAGGATTTTCACTTCCCAGACACCAGAGAGCAAAAGCAGAATTGAGCAGGATGGCCAGGAACTATTTCAGATTCACAACATGATGGCCATGGAGGCATCTGAGGAGGGCTGAGTTCGTGCCCAACAACCAAAACCAACACAGTGAGAGAGGCTGCTGACAAATGTTCATGGTATAGGAGGCTAAAGACTTCAAACTGGGTGTCTGCATGGCTACTCCTAACAGGTGACAATCAAGATGAAAGGTATTCTATATTTTATAACATATTTATAACATTATATAACATTATATTGTTGGGTAGTCTATATTTCCAAATGCCTACAAAGTGAGGCATCTTGTAGTGTGAATTTAAAGTGAAAATATATACCTTTCAGACCCAATAAAGTAATTTCCCTTGAGAAAACTGATTAGGACTTAACTGTTTGTATTAATAAGTTTGGAATGCCAGTGGACATTTAAAACCCTCCACTTATACCAGGGAAAGCAACACTTACTGAGTCCACATGTTCACTTACAGGACCCAAGTGCCAAGACCCTGTGCAACATACTTCATGACATTTTTAATACAGGTGCATTGGAACAACTTCACTGCACCATTTTGGTGGTTTAAAATTTGAGAGGTGAAGCATGATCCACTTTCAGACCTCTGTCACTTCTGGAGATCTTCCAGAAGGTAAGAGGCAACATCTATATGGTCAGAAGTGAAGGAAAAGCAAGCCTTTGATAGCTGTTAGCATAACACTAGAGCAAAAGCTGAAGCAATTGATGAATTGGAATGAATGCCTTTGCACACATGTCAGCTGTTTGAAGGAAAGAAGTAGCTGGCAATAGATGTGGGAGATCAGCTCATCGGCAAAGTGCAATATGCAGACTCTAATGAACTGGCACTGAGTGAATCGACTGGCACTGTGTCCAAATGGGCATTTTTGGCTGTGATTTCCATGGTTTCTAAGCTTCACAGCAGGGCAGTCCAGGTCTTTTCACACCTGCTGAAGTGAACCAGAGCAGATGATGAGCTGGATACCATAGTAAAGAATTCTGAATGGGGCTGGCATTCATTCTGTAGAATACAGCATCAATGATGGCAGATGGCACTACATACACAGTGTGCCCTGCAAGCAGAGCAGTGGCACATTTGGAAAAATCTAAATCTGGACTGTTGGTGGAATACCCCAACACTGTGCATCAAACATCTCCCTCTGTGTTAAACCAGCAGCAAAATATTCAGAAACTAGAAACATCACTGAGGAATTAATTAAGCATAGAAGGTAGGCAGTGGCTCAATGGCACCTTGCTTTCTGGCTTTAGAACCCACCAGAGCTGGTGATCAGCTCATATGCAAACCCACTGACTCAGTAAATGAAATGGTCTAATCTGATCTGGGGAAAATTAATGGGAGGGACAGCCCAGGGTAAATACACAGCATATTGAGGCAAAACTCAGGTCAGATGGCTACATGCACTACACTGTGAACACCATCTGGAAGGATGCCTTCTGAGAATCCCCTCAGCCTCTGAGTTGGTGGAGTTTCCGAACTGACAAACAGGAAACTCAATTCATGCCAGAAAGAAAAAAAACTCCAAAACTAATGCTTATCAATATAAACAGGGCTTTTCAGGTGAAGAAAAATAAGGAAGGTAGATTTTCCAGCATGAGCTGCATAATTTCATGACCACTTGAGAACTGAGACTTCCATTTTACTTCCTTATGCAAAAAAAGAGAAATAAAATACCAAACTTCTGGGTGAAGTTTGAACTTGCTGACACCTGTGAATCTACTTTAATGGCTGGAAACATTCCAGCATAAACTATCTCTGAGATGCCTGACCAAGGACCAATGACACACACTTGCAGCAGCATAAATAAAACATGATGTAGTGACACCCTGGAGAGCTGCTGTTTCTTTTTCCTCCCTTTCTGCATGGCAATGATGCTGACTATTAGCATTATGGTCCTACCTGGCATGAATAGATACTTGGCCATCTTTAACACAAGTGAAAAAAGAAACTGGAAAAGAAAAACAAACTTCAAACAGGGCTTGGAGTAAAGTATTTTTAAGAAGACAGAGAAGAGTCTACAGGCATTTTGCTCCCAAGGAACTGCAGTAGTTGGATCTCACTGATGGCTCTCCAGCCAGCAACACCTCAACTCTAGACCACAGGTTTTCTTCTTGTGAGGCAGCACATTACTTAGTGCTGATGCCCCTAAGTCCTTGCCCCACTCCACCTGTGATGCTTGCTCAAAGCAATTGCTCAAAATTTGCCTGACAAGGAACAGTGGATTCTTGAAATGCAGACATTTATTCTGCTAAAAAACATTACTGTTTCCTTGGGTCTTCGTCACTGGAAGGGAAAGAGTTGAAATTATGCATTTTCAAATGAGAATGCATTGACCCAGTAAATGTAACTCAGGTATTAAAGAAGCTTGGAAAGCATCTCATTGTTGAGGAGAAACTGAATCTGCAAGATGGAATATGATTTGCACAGAATTGGGCAATAGCTGCAGACATCTTTGCCAAGTCTCAGTAAGCTTTGTACATGAATATGAACTACCTTTGACATGTAAAGTTTATCATACTGACGATATTTTTTTTCTTACTAGAAATGAGAAATGGTTGCACACAACAGTACAAGCAAAGACATCTATTACTACTGTTCAGCAATTCAGACTTGGACTCTTATGAATAATAAAGAGGATCAAAAGGTCTTGTTCCTGGTTTTTGGCCAGATCTACAACAATGCATGATCAGAATCTCTTGTAGTCTGCAGACACTTCTGCTTTAGATGAGGACTCAGGTGTGCAAGCAAAAACATTTTGTAAATGATATAATTATAATTAACTGATCTGATTATGTAGGCATGCAAGAGAAGCTCATGTTTTATATGAACAGATTTTCCCACTATTTATTCTCACATTATTTCTTACTTTATTTCAGAAAATAGACAAAGAGAAAAATAAAAGCAACAACAAAAGAGAAAGCGTTCAGAATTTTGCTGTCAGAGTACTGTGGAATGACCAGCATTCAAGAGATTTCGGATACTATAGGTCCTCTGATCCAAGGACACAAAAGCAAGGTGGGAAGGGAAGCAAGAGAAGACAGATAGTGAATAAACTGTACAGATTTTAGAAACAACATTTTAAAACAAAAAAGCATGCTAAAGAATATTCTGCCAAATAAAGCACATGAAAAGCTGAGCTAGAGGCATATCTATGTTGCATTTTTCATGCTCTTTCAGTGTCAATGTTATTACCATGTACGTTTCTAAGTTATTTAAAACTCAAGGAGTAGAGGAGAAAAGGAGACACACTCTGCAGGTGTAAGCATGGGGCT
This sequence comes from Polioptila caerulea, assembly GCA_013397295.1. Classification (NCBI taxonomy): domain Eukaryota; kingdom Metazoa; phylum Chordata; class Aves; order Passeriformes; family Certhiidae; genus Polioptila; species Polioptila caerulea. Next base: position 900,276 of record VYXF01012383.1, on the reverse strand, counting down.
CAGGATGCACTCACAGAATGATTTATATCATTGACTTACATGCCTTGAAAAAATGCCACTCTTCTGCATAGAAAAGAGAATTGAATTAATAAACAGAGAGGATGAAAACATCTTTATAGCTGCAAACCTGACTGAGGTTTGCAAACTGAAGGCAAACTTCAACTATACTGTTCTACATCAACATGTTATATTTATTTTTGAGAGTACATTTACATTCAAAAAATAGTTTCAGGTGTTAAAGAAATGTGGCCCAGTTTAATACTAACTTACATAACAAATTGGTAGCTTTCAAGAAACAGCTAGTTGAAACGTCAAAATAGCATCAGAAAAATATTTTCACTACTGCAAACACAGCCGAAAGCACAAAGCATATTTACTACCACAGGAATCTGTTTTCCAGCACAACTATACCCTTTAAAAAGTTTGACCCAGGGCCTGCCAGGAAAATGAAATAATCTTGTTCCTAATCACAAAGCAGTCCCTCCTGCAGAGTCACCTTACTCTATGGAGGTGCATGGAATAGCATTTAAGGCTAATTTCAAATTCATCCCCACACAGGCAACAGCAGCTCTGCTGTTACTCTCCTTCTCTTCGACAGCCCACACGGAAGCTGTACGCTCGGCTTTTACTTATCAGGCATGGCACTGAGATTCTGCCACATATTCCCTTGAGCTGAGCAAAGCACAGCCTTTCTAAAAATAATTCTCCAGACTGCTCATGTTTCTGGAGTGACTTCCAAGCAGAAGGAGTAGTAACAACCCACCACAAAATGAAATCTTGCAGGATAGATACAAGACTACAGCCCAGGCAGGTGCAATTGTACCAGCCTCTTGCATGTCTTTATGAGAGAAACCCACACAGTTTGGGAAGAAACAGACATGTTTCTTATGATCTACAGGCACCACAACATCCTTCAAGTCCTGAGGATGCAGACATTAGGGAACATCTCTAAAACATGGAAGGAAAAGCGAATCAGCACACCTTACAGCAATAGCGCTGGACTGAGAGAGATAGGATTGCCTTGTTATCTAACTATGGGAGGTCAGAATGGAGTCTCCAGCTTCCACACAAAGGTCAGTAATCTCTGGGCACCCGCACCACTTCTGTCAGCTCTCTGACTTCTTTATGAAGTACTGAGAAGTAGGTGGCCATGATAGTTTGGAAACTGTGCATACCTAGGGGCTATTAACTGTGGCAAAGCAATTAGTTTTGCCACAGGTGGTGTGTGAGATGACCACACCTCCCCTGAATTTAATTGCAATATGATTTCCTAGGTTCCCAAACACCAGAACATCTTCTAATGACATGCATATGGATTTCTTCTTCAAAATGAGGAAATACCTATCGATCCCATGCTCCTCTTTGCCCTGTTAGCCTTGTACATGCCAGCTGATTCCCACACAGAAGAGGGCAATCTCAGTGTGACAGAAGGAGCAAATAATGACGTACTTTACTGTTTGAGCTCTAAAAACTCTGTCTTTAAATCAGGCCACTGTTTGGCTTAATTCTTTGCACTTCATGTGCATTCCTATGCTCAACTACACGTGCTTTACTTCCAGTGAACTTTTACATGTGGGTTAAAAGGTTTTCACTTTTGATTACTGCGACTGTCTGGTTCCAGAAACACTTCCTGAGCTTTTTGTTGCATCTTCCCTCTCTGGCTACTTCAGGGTAATGGAGCATCACTTCACATAGTATGTGAACCACTTCCTGCATTCACCCAAGATTTAGTAGCAGAGCCGCGGTTTCCCTCTTCCATACAGAGTGAGTTTTAAATACAGACTTAAAAGGGGTCAACAGGCAAAGGGCTCTACTGAAAGTGCAACATGAAAAAGATAACAAAGGCTGTCTGGACTGCAAACAAGAGAGATTCTTTGAAGCCAGGATACTCCAGCCAAGACTTAATAAAACAACAAAAAGAAAGAGAAAAACTAACTGAACCAAGAATAAAGGGCAGCATCACAAACTGACTGCTCTGACCTGCCAAAAGCACTGAAGAGCACAGAAAATGAAAACATAAGGCTGCTCAAAACAAACAAGAGTGAAGTGCAATAGAAAGCTATGCACGAAGTGCAAGGCACATTAGGGCCAATCCCAAAAGTGTGGGAAAGTACAGGCTGTGTTTATTACAGTATCTCCTGTGTGCATCTTCATCCTTTTCCCATCTTTTGATGCATGTGGGGCAGTGCAGAGTAAGTGAGGCTGACGTTTCCCTTGCTGAGTTAACAAGGGGTCTCACGGAGTGCAAGGAAAGGGAAGGCAGCCCTGCATGCTCCTGGTGGCTAAGCTCAGGCTGCAGAGAGCACCAAGATGGAGTGTCACTCTAGTCCTGCACTCAGTGACAGTTCATATGCCAGGCTCATCCATGCTGTGGTGTCCCCAAGTGCTAACACCAGCTGCCCAAAAGGTCTTTGGACCAGGCTGGTCAGTCACCTCCCTTTCCAGTCTGCCACAGTGTAGGATTAAACAGCCAGGCTCAGGGAGTTAAAACAAGCTTGAAGCATTAGAAACTCTTCATGGCTGACACCCACTGTGGACTGCTTGGCTGTTTCCTTATCAGCTTTGGGTTCTGGTTTCATGTACATCCTGGCCAAACCCCAGAATCCTCCAGCCTAGTAAACAGCACTGTGGCAGGTAACATTCCTCATGCTGAGTAATTAACTCCTATGAACACCTCAGGCTAAAAAGCAGAGTATCAGCTTCTGCTGTGATGGGTGTGATTAGTCTAACATGATTGGGTAAAATAAAACTAGGTGATAAGGGGAAAAATAATAACTTTGTTGAACACCTGGTGCCCCAGAGCTTCCATGTAGCAGGGGAGAAGAGAGGGGAGTCAAAATGATCAAACTGGGGATGCTTGCTGATGTCCTTATTGCTCTCAGGAGAGTGGGTAGATATCTAAAGGATCATGAGAGCTGGATCAAATACAAGAGGAAGGGCAGATTTATGGCTGGATCTAATGGTGGAAGAATAAATGTGTCTAATTCACACACACACTTGCTGAGATCCCTTTGCAACATGAATTTTGAGTATTTTCTGTGGGATTTCAGCTGTCAGAGAATCTGTCCCAGTTGTGACATGCCAAGTAAAGCTGTCAGCAGTGACAGGTAAAAGAAAACTCATCTTTTAGTGCCTGAACTTGAGCCAGTTCAATCAAGGGGTGGTTGAGGGTGAATAAATACAGGACAGCATTATAGTATTTTCACAACCTCTTTTCTGACTATAATTTTACTATTAGGAAGTTTGTTGGCACCTGTTGGAGGAATAAGTGCATAGGGAGGCATATCTCCTTTCTCCTCTTCTGTTGCATTGAGAAGTGGAATTAAATTATTCTGTGCACAGACAGATTGTTCCAGTAAAATAGAATTTGAAGCCACCAGGGACCTACTGAGAAGAGAAGCTCTTACACTATATGAAAAGGCAAGAGACAAAACCCTTGCCAAAACTCCTTCACTCTTTATTACCGACAGCTGCAACGCTGGATGCGTCCGGATGCCTTCTGAGTGCCAAGGGGAGTGACGGAGGTGGGATGGCATGTGAGCAGATGAAATACATGGCAGCTTCTCCCCCGACGGCAAGTTTAATTATTTGCAGTGTTGTATACACAAGAAAAAAATACACAGATAGTGGGAAATCATTCACTGTGATTCCTGTGTCAGGTGGATTATGGAAAACACTCGCTCTTGCTGGGCCATGGCAGAACAAGGTCTTAAAATATTCAGAACCTGCATACGCCTTTGTCACAGATGGGAGGAAAAATAAGGTAGAATATATTTCAAAGACAGAGAACATGAATATATCAAGAGAGCAAAACCAGAGGCTCTTTGCTGTATGAGCTGAGATATCCAACAGAAGCAAACCAAAACAAACTTTAAGGCAAAGAAACACCTTCTTCTGTGTAGTTTCATTCCAGAGAACTTTCTAACACATCCCTTCTTGTCCTTCTGCATTTTAAGATCTCTGGAACAGATCCTTTTGTCTATTCAGCGCTCAATCAACAAGCAGCTGCATTTCATTAGTATCAGTTTTCCTAAATCCCTCTGCTCCAGGATCCCAAATTTTATGTGAGATTTCTGAGTGACTGTGAAGATGTGAAATGCTTTAACTCACTAGGCATAGTTCAAAGTCATAAATCAGAAATACATCTTACCAGTGATTCTACAATCTATGAAACTACAGAAGAAGAAGATGCAGACAGGTCATCTTTCTGAAGGTACACTTTAAGGGTTAAATACAACTGACTCAGAAATTACAACCATGAGCAAGGTTGTCTTGCAAGCTTTGATGTGCTTGCTTAAGCTGATCTCTTATGACTGTCAATAGCTTTTCTGCTTGACTATGAACCTTGTTCCATTCTGGACGAATTTCTCTCTGCTGCTGCTAACTTCAGCACTCCTATGAACGAGCCTTACACGAGGACTGGTTAGGTTTGAAGTGCAGCAGCATGAAGAGCTGCCAGCCCAAATCCCAGCTGTGCTAGAGAAAGCATATGCTGCTCTTTCTGAATGGCTCAGGGGCAGTCCTGAAGCCTATTCTGTCTTGGATGTTGCAAATATAATGCTTGTTCATGCAGTAAGATTCTTCCTCTCTGTGTTTATGTAATGCTGGCTGTCCTACTCTGACAGCATACACACCTAATTATGAAGATTGTAATACATCATGTGATGCAATGAGGAAAGGATATGGTAGGTTTTTGAAAGCACATTTTGTGGCATTCAAGCATAGCTTTCCCCTGCACAGAGGGCATAAATAAGTATATTTTGTAGAAAATGAAAACAGGGATTGTGGTTGCCTTGATACTGATCTAGTACCTATATTTGAAAACTTGAGTCAAACACACAGAAAAAGCTCTGTAAATTGCACAAGAAAAGAAAACATTGACTTGCCTCACAGGGGGAGTTCCTCAAGGGAGCTGGAAATGCTGTGCTGGTCATGGCAGTCTTTGCTACTGCTGGTGCCTTGCTGGTATTAAGGAGGAGTGCACAACCTGGATGAAAGAGAAGGAAGAAGGTCAAACTGCAGGACTCACCTTTGAGTTTCAGGATTTGTGAAACCTCCCCAAGCCTATGTTAGCTGGCTCCTACCATGGCAGAATTCCAGGGAGCAGAAGGCTTTTTCCATTTCTTAGGGATGCAGCTTCACCTACCTAACAAATACAGTCAGTAACCACACTTAAGGAGCCAGTCTACCTTCCCACCACTGCTACCTTCTGTTGCTCCATGACTTCAAATTCATCCTCCTTGCAAGGCACATAATAAAGTGTATCTTCTATAGTAAACAAAAAAGTAACTTGGAAGAAAAGAATTTATCTTGACAAAACCCAAATAAAAATACAGCTATAGCTCTTCGCTACTTGGATAATGTGCTGTAAACAAGAGGAACAAGGGCAGTATTGGGTTTTCTCTTGGCAGCTTAAGCCTTCAACTGTTTGTATGAGAACAATTAGAAATGACTGGCATTTAGGTAGGAGAACCAAGTACATAGTAATTGTACATAAAAGTGCAACTCAAGGGATCATGAAGCAAAGAAAAGAAAAATGAGGATGTGAGCAGGGGAAAAAAGCAGCAGTACAGAAAAACAGAAGATAAATAGGAAAATCAGAAAGAAAAAACTAGATCAATATGGTAGAGGGTCAGGCAGATGAACATTTGGTATGATGTTTTTTAGGAGGGGTCAGGATCTGTATCTGGTGTCAGTGGTGGAGACTGAGGTACCACTTTGTACCCTCAAGCCGAAATGGGAGCAGGACAGTGTTTTGCTCAAAGCACTCAGAGTGGAAAGATGGCATTTGAGAGTAGAAAGGTGGGATTTGTTTCACTGGAGGCTGATTATGTAAGTACACAGGAAAACTTGCCTTGTGTTTCATTCCCTCTCCTCACCATGTGTGTATCATTTTTGCTCTCTGCTGCTTATGCTCTACACATCCTGTTTACTCTCACACACCTTCTATCGAAGGGAAGCGGTTGTGTTCCAGGCTTCCAATCCGCCATGGAGAAGGATGGGACACAGAGGAGCCTGGCATCCAGCCACAATCCCCGTCTTCAAACGAACAGTAAAAGCCAGAGGGAAGCCTTCCTGTAAGAGGGAAAGATACACAGACAGAAGCAGCCAGGTAAGCTGAGGAGGCAGCCCCTGGGCTCACACAGAAACTGCAGCAACCATTCCAACCCGGTTAGCCCAGGGCGTGCGGGCACTCCCAGCTCCTCAGTCCTTTCATGTGGCATTGCCCACGTGCCCAACCATGGGGAGGGAGGAGCAGAGGGAAAAAACTCCCAGATTGTGGCTAAGCTGATGCCTTAAGTTTCAGCTTTCATGTCTTCCAGTTTCTGTACTGCATTAGTATCTAACTCTGGACTTCATATAAAGTGTTAGCAAGTTCTCTTCATGGTTTAGTGAGACAAAAAAATCCTTTTCCAGCCTGAGAACCAAGAACACCGCTGCAGCTTCAGCCCCAAAAAGTACAAACAACAGCAAATTGAGAGCGAACAGGGAAGATGGGACTTCATAACCTGAAGCTGTAATTGGACAATTGACCCAAATTTTTAAATGGACCAAAACTTATAAAAGTGTGAAAAACTCGTGACCCATCATCCATCTTTGGTGGAGTCACGCCAGGCCCTTGTATCAAATGCCCAAGGTGTATCCTTTGAAGGCCTTTCTATATAAACACCTACTTTATTCCCTTAACACTGTCCAGCCTCTGTTCTAAGTAGCCTCTCAAGGCATCCAAGTGACTCCCCATACACTTTGACAAACCCGAGTGGGAGGACACATCTCACTACACACCAAGGGGTCTCCTAAATACCTGGGCTCTCAACTCTGCAGGTATCAGCTTGCTCAAGGTCACATCTTGGAAATCACTTTCCTAAGCACTGCTTCTGCAGCCCCACAGAGGGAAATCTTGGAGAGGGACAAATTCCCAGCAAGATCCCCTCCCTTACAGTCCAGGTTTCTACTCAACCCAGATCAGCAACATGATCTCTTCTCTCCGTGAGCACTGATGTGACCTCAGGTAAAGCACTGAATCCCTTTGTGCCTCAGTTTTTTCACTTGTGAGTCTCTTCCATGAGATGAATGGCTGAAAAGAGGATAGTGTATTTCAATGCATACTCTCAAGGCTTTGAAGCCCACTCATTCTGTCACTAGCTTAGGATTTCAGTTTCCAGCTCCAAACAATAGAGCTCCATTAGCTTTTTGCCTTGAAATTTGCCAGTTTTAATGCAATAGTCGTCTCATTCAAAGCAGAAGGTAATCTAATGCCTTTTATTTACTTCTCTACCTACAATGCAAATTCTTCTTACAGAGTGCAAAGTATTGCTCCTTTTGCTCCAAGAAAGGGGACTGATACATGAAATCTGTTTAAAATTTCAAGACAAAAAAAAAAAGAAATTTCATGTGCAAACACATATCCAGGATTTTTTTTTTCCTTTTAGCTGCTTGATGAAATCAGAATAAAAATGTCTTCACTTACAAGCAGTAGGCAGTAGGATAGACTATAAACTTCTAAAGCAAGAGAATCTTCTGGTCAAGTGATACCAGTAATTTCATTAGCTCCTCTATGAGGAGGGTCTTGAACATATATTTTGTTGTGATTATTAATTTCTTTCTCCCCTGAAATTATATATCTATTAAGTGGCTGTCAGACAATGAGGCACCAGTATTCAAGCTCCAGATAATTCAAAATGTTTCAGTCCAGCAGATCCCTCTGGCTGAGATTTCAGATCAATAAAATACCTTCTCACAGGGCCACAGCTTTGACTCACACATCTCAAAAGGCAATTGACTGCCATTGGCACATGCACGTGTTCCTTGGTGTACCCAGAGAAGACAACTGTGGAACACCTCAACTGCAGCATATAGACCACAAACATTTGATTTTCTGGGACCGTGAATCACAACTCACTTGTCAGAGGAAGGTGAAACAAATCCTCTATCTGTAGCTTTTTAGTGGGGTTAGCTTTGGACCTGGAACCTTACATCGAGGCAAGAGCCAGATTTTAGTGGTGTTTTGTGCAAGCATCTATACCTGTTGTGAAAAAATCAAAACCTGTGCTGAAGTTTGGGCTTGAAGTTTTTCCTTTTAAAAATCTCTGAGTTCATTCAGCCTGGTCTTTAAATGTGAAGCTGTTAAGCAGAGAGTTACTTCCCTGTGTTTCACCCCTCTGCAGAACTTGATTATATTTCATTGCACAGCCTGAGGCTGGGATACAAAGAAAATGACAAATTATAATGCGCCCTGAATTCCCACTGAAACAGCTTGGCTCGGTGTCCAGCTGAATTCATGTCATGGTCATTTGCTATCTAGGATGATGTAAACAAGTCAGAGCAGCAGGAGGAGTCATCTAAGCAGCAATCCCTGCCTGAAGGCCAGGAAAAGCTCACTGTTGATGAACAAGTAAAGGCATAAATAAGAAGCTATTGCTTTCAGAGAGTATTTCATTCCCTTTTCCCAAAGTAATGTTTTATGAGTTTTCAGATGTCTCACGCTCTGGATGCATTTTCTTTGCTGCTCTTTCTTACCTTGAATATGTGATTACAGATACCTGTGATTCCTGGTGCTGGTACTCCACAAAGACCTCTTTGGCTACCACTTCTCTCCAACCTGTGCTTCTCCATTTCATGTGTGTGTGATTGAAACCCACATTAGCACAGGCACTGCACTGATGAGGGGGAAGCTGGTCTGACTTCACTGGAAAATCAAGGAAATGAGGGGGCAACTGAAACTGAAACCTGCCTTTTTGGATATTAATACCAGTGACAGAAACTACAGAAGATTTGGGCCTTAGTAAGATAAGGATACAACTAGTGGGCACGAGATGGAGAGCAGAGTAGTCCAGTGAAACTGAAGCACTCTGAGAATGCAAGAGTCTCTCCTTTTATGTGGGTGAGAAAGTAGGGAAAAGCTGCCAGATGTTAAACTTGTTCTTAACTAAATACTTTCAACCCTTCAGAATTAAATACCTTTCAAGAAAAATCTAAATAAGTTCTTTTTCTTTAACTCAAGATTTTTTTGTCCATTAATAGCAAGAGAATTAGTAACTGATATAATTTATGAAGTAGATGGAGTCATCTCTTGCTTCAAAACTAGGTGTAAACCAACCAGATAATACAGTTTAAAATTTTGGGTGAAATTCCAAACTAGTATTATAAAGAACAAAAGCATTAAAGACTACTCTGTATGTACAGACCTTTACTCAAACAGATCAGCTACTCAATTTAAAGAATCACATGAATCTTAAACATAAGTTTGTTTCAATGATTGCTTCTATGCTAGCAAAGTTGTCCAGCCAAATTCTACTACCAGAAATGAAGCATAAAAAGAGAAAATACTTTTCAACAGTCATCAGAGTTATCCTTTAATGGCAGATGCTTTGCTGCGCTCAAAACTGCCAGAGGTTAGAATTTGTTTCTATAAGGACAGTTTCTGATAAAGAAAGAAGCAGAAGGATTAGTGTATGCAAGACAGGAACCTTAAGAGCATAGTATGGCATGGCAACAGGTCGCTACTTCATTTTGCTTGTAGGAAGACTCTGCTGGGCTGTATCTGGATAAAAATGAATCCCATGATTTCTTCACGCATTGTTGTCTGGAAAGCAGACTGGCCCCTATAGAAGTGATTATCAATGCTTTTTTGGTCACTCATCCACGTTATCAGAAAATCAAACTCTATAGGTTCCTTTTCGAGCTGCCTCCAACCACATAGCACAGCCTGAGTCCCTCCTTTCAGGAATCAGACACTTGTCTTCCTTATCTCACCTGCTAAGGTGTTTAACATCCTTAAGTATTCAATGAAGCAGGGTGAAAATTACCCCATAACCCAGTGATGATAAGACTTATTTGAAAGATAAAGAGAACATTACTTCCTGTTCCAGCTAACATTCATAAAATGTCCAAGTGCAGCCTCAGGAGAGACTTGGGTAACCATTTTCTTCTGAACTAGATCAGAACTCCAGACCACTGGAGTGGTAACTCTTTACTTTTCCAAGTAAAGCTTAGAAATTGTTTATGGAAATATAAAATATGGTTCAAATTCACAGAAGAGCCAGTCCCAAGTTAATTGTATCCTGAGTGAATCCTATAAATTCTGGCTCTCTAGATAATAAATACACTCCTGGCATCTTCATTATTTAAAATGTTACAGTTTTCAAATATATCCATTACTTACCTAACATGTTTGGACTGATTAACCAGTATTTTCCAAGGATGATTTTTTTGTGTGTGAATTTTTCACAGAAAGTAAAATAGTTTTGGACTAGCCAAAATTCTATGCACCCCCTTTCAGTAAAGTTCTAACTTTTGCTCTGACTTGCTGCTCTGCAATGAAAGATTATTGAACCAAAATCCTAGATACTGTTAACTAAAACAGAAATACAAAACAGCTAAAACAAATTCATCCTTTCCGTAAAAAAGAACCCTGCCCATCTGTGTTAGTAAATAAATTGAGTTTTCATGTCTGTCTTGTACCACACAAAGTACATCACATGTGATTACTACAATAAGAGAAAGTATGTTAGGGTTTTTTGCAGTAAGTTCTATCCATATGTTCAGTAATTTGGTAAACTATGTATATAGAATTTGTTGCTTAGCATTAATAGATAAATTTGCTGAAGCCTAAGGCACAAGCTGTGAACTTTCAGCAGATATGCTGAACTTTCCACTCGGTCAAATATGAGAAAGCCCTAGAGCTGGTTCAGGACAGAAGATAAGGAATTCACTAACAGAAGCTGTAACCTTAGAAATAAGAAACATCCTACCTAGAGGCAAGCAAGGGACACAATGAAGACTGGAAAGAGCTCCCAGAGCCTCATATGGGGGACAAATGTTTCAAACAGTCATAGGAAGGCTGAGGAATTCAGGTTGTTTGAATATAATCAACCAGGGACTTCTCTTCCAGGTCCCTCTTCAGAGGCACCCAGCTCCAGCTATTTCACCATTTAAAAAAAGTACTTTTATAGAGGAATCTATCTTTCAATTTATGAATTCAGCAGAAATCTAGAGTCAAAGCCTGCCATGGTGGCTGGCAATGTAGTTTCTGTGTCTGGAAAGGCATGAATTTACTAGCAGAGACACACCTCCAGTGCTATCTGAAGTACTAATATGTGTTTGCAGTATAATTTCTAGCGTGGCACTTCCATCAGGCTGGTGAATCTGTATGTCTGATCCTGAGTCAACACACACACACACACACACACACACACAGAGTTCAGCATCTCATCCCACATCTGCCTCTTTGAAGCTGTCTTTTACTCCTGCAAAGATATTTGATTATGACTCAAACAGCAACACGCTTTTCTCTAGGGGTCATCCTTCTCTGATTTTACAATTTCTACGCAGACTATTTGGTTGTAAAGCAGAACAAGCACCATGATGTTTCATTGGCTGTTAATAAATGAAGAGATGTTAGCAAACAGCAGGCTGTAGAGAGATCTTTTTCAGCTAAGACAGGAACAAAAATAAAATTATTAGGAAAAAAAAATTAAAATCACAATAAAACCAGTCAGTACCTGTAAAGCTAAAAGATTGTGAAAGGCAAAAATCTCTAACACCTCCTTGAAGCTAAAGATAGAAGCCTTTGATAATGGCATTTTCAAAACCTCTCCCCTCAGTTTTGAGTATAGCTCATTTTTTTCTGACAGCTCTTTTGTCTAAGCAGAACCATTTGGGAAACCCTTTTCTCTGCTTGATAAATTTGAATCACTTTTTACCACACTTGCAAAAAGCTGATGAAAATATCCCTGTTGTTCAGGAGTAAAATGACAACTAAAATGCTGAAAGATGACACATGTTTTGTGTTAGGCTGCCATGCAGATATATCTGACACTTCAAACATTAGATCACTTCTCTGTTTTGTGTAAGAAACCTTATGCCAACCATATTCAGGGAAGAAGCAAAAGCAGAAGGATCAGCCATAGAACTGAGCAGGCTTGTAGGTGGATAAGCAGGCACATCCACAGCCCGGGCTCTTGCTCAGGCAAGCCATGCTTTTTTGCTCCTTGTGTGGAAGATAGTGTTTTTGGACCTTTTGTTGAGGGTTGGGTTGCTTTCTTATGGAATTTTTTCCCAGAAGTTGCTAGGAAGCTGATTGCTGGATGCCTATGGGCACTTAGGAGTACTTGGAAAAGACAAGTAGCTAAGTCAGGGAGAGGGTGGCACCGACTACACTTCTCTCTCG